>CM076579.1:1585974265-1586037785 GCA_034641835.2 Pinus albicaulis
CAAGCATGTTTAACATATCTAAACAATCATCCCTTAAACCTCTAAGTAATATTGTTTTGCGAATTTCCTTACTTATATTCGGATGATCAGATCTCTGTATATTGTACTGCAGCCTTTCTACATAGTCCTCTAGATTCTCGTCCGGCTTTTGTGCCATGTTGAATAGTTCATCCTTCTTTTCTCTCGTCCGGCAATAGTCTTGATATTTAAGAAGAAATTTATGTTTCATCTACTCCCAAGTTGTGATTACCTGACTTCCAAGGCTCATGAACCATCTTAAAGCATTTCCTTTTAAGGTGGTTGGAAACAGTTTCAACTTTTGAGCATTAGTAACATAATCATAACTTCTGCATAATATATCAAATTCGAAAAGAAATTCATCCGGATCTTCAGAGGATAAACCATGAAAGTTAGGTAAAGCAGACAATGGAATATTTTTCATAGGAGTTGTTCCTGCAGGGAGATCACTAATAGGAAATCCCAAGGTAGAGAGAGAATTTTCGTCCCTTCCTTCTCCTTCAGGGTCTACACGTCCTCCACCGAAGAAGTCTTCATTGTTTCTTTCCATTGTCTGTCCTACTTCACTTGCTCGATCGTCGAAATCTTCTACTGGCTCTTCAATGTTTTCCACTGGTCGTCCAACACTCTCTATTATTTCTTCAATGTGCTCTGCTGATTTACTAACACTTTCTTCTGACTCTCCAGCACTGACTGCTGGTTCTTCAATCACTGACTCTTCTATATTTTCAGGACCCACAACTTCCTCTGTTTTGTAATCTGATTGAGGGGAGTGCTGAAATTTTGGTCTTCGAGAACTTAATCTCTGTGATGATTCAGCCTTTGATACAATCTCGTCAATAAAAGTCTTTCTTCCTCCCCTTCCTTTGCCTTTGCCACCTGTGGGGTTATTTTTCTTCTAGTTTCCGCGTCCTCTCATACAATCTTCACATTTAAAAAGAAAAGATTAATGCTTTTGAAATCTATAATTGCCTTCCCCGGCAACGGCGCCAAAATGTTGGTCGCTTTAATTGTTTTCACAATTCAAGCTCCACATAAATTGTCAACCCGAGGAAGTCTTTTTATTCCAAAGACAATCACGCACTGTATATGCTCAATTTCAAAAGCAAGAACAATGTTGTAGTAAAAAGCCACACAATTACCAATCATACAAATCTAATTATTCACACTCTGTTTAATCAAAGCTGAAGTCAATTATGTTATAGCAGAAGTAATTCCTAGGTTGCAGTTTAGAATCCAAATAAAGGGAAATCAATCTGCAAGAAAGGAAACCAATCAACCATAACAGGAACAGGACCCTATTCCTTTAGATAGGAACTTCAGCACCTGCTGCCTGACACTAATCACTCTATAGAAAAGATAACTCAAGAGACCAAGACCCTATTCCCATGAACAGGAACCTTCAGCACTTGTCTCCTGTTTCTAATCACACTGCAGGAAAAGAAAGGCAATTAGTGGGAGCAGGACCCTATTCCTTTGTATAGGAACCTTCAGCACCTGCTTCCCAGCATTATACATTCAAACATATAACAGAAATAGATTTCTCAACTTCTTAAGAATGAATGTACTGAACACATGCAGCGTTAAGGAAACATAATATTCAATAAACTACAGAACTGTGTAACTGGTGTCTCAGCAACAGAATTAAAGTAAAGTGCAAACAGCATAAAGAAATTAAACAAACTACAGGGACAGAAGGGTGAATCTTGTGAGGAAGGCAGGCCCTTTCCCTCTCACAAGATTCCCCAGGGAAAGAATTAAATTGGAGCGCTCAAAAGAAGATTTTATTCATCTGTCAAAAGAAATGATACATTACATATGGAGTTTAGCTCCAGTCTCTCAAATACAATGTTCTCCTGTAGCTTTCAAACTCGAACTCCCTACTAATGATGATGTCTCCTCTTTTTAAAGAGGAGACATCTCGTACAATTACATGAGAGCAAATCTGTGTTTATCCCAATTCTGTTCTTCTTTCTTAAAACAGGACTATTCTGTTCTTCCATAAAAATATTTTGTTACAACAGATACAACAAGAATGCTATCTTCAGAATAATCCGTGTAACCACGTCTTCATGCTGTTGCCATTGTTCCACAAAATGCTCTTCCAAATCGCAAATTACGAATGGAGGCGGAATTTGCGTGTCGGCTGGCTGTTTCAGCAACAAGGTCGGCTGTTTCAGCAACAGAGTCGGCTGTTTCAGCAACGAATTTTGACTGTTTCAGCAACGGCCGTTTGTTCCATCACAGCATATAACTTATCTGCAATATTTTAGACTTATGTTAGCAACAATCCACTTTGATTAATGATAAAATATAAGAGTATTATGGAATTATATGTAAACAGATTAAACATATAATAAAGAAGATGATTTTATATACCTTGGGATAAAGTAAATGAAAATGATAATGGAATCCTTTTTAAACATGGTTATAAAGGTAAGATGGTGTCAAAGTATATAGTAAAAATGATACATAGTGGAGTCCTAACACAGAACTGAAGCCAAAAAAGTTCCAAACGAAGAAGGGTGAAAAGAAGGCTGAAACAACAATCCAACAAGACTTGGACTTGGGATCCAATTAAGGTGATAAAGGCAAAATCACTGCTATGGTTACAACAAGTAAAACTTCTGAAGCTAGTACTTCTGCTTCTTCAAACATCAAACAATTGAATGAAGATATAAGAATCGAGTTATTTCATATAAGTGTAACTTCAAAGCATACTAAGATAGATACATTGTTCGATACGGGATCACAAGAAAATTTGATTTCTGAGTCATTGGTTAAAAAACTGGGTTTGAAAACACATAATCATCCAACACCATATACTTTAGGATGGTTAAAGGAACAATCTCAAATTCATGTTACCAAACAGTGTCGGTTAAAATTTGCAATCACAGCTAACTATATCGACGAAGTGGATCTAGATGTGATACCGTTAGACATATGTGGAATTGTTTTAGGAAGCCCTTATCTCTATGACCGTGATGCAGTATTTTATAGGAAGGAACATATGTATCATCTCAAGAAAGATGGGATTAAGTGCATCATTCAAGCACATAAAATCAAAGATCACTTGAATTTAATTAATGCTAATCAGATGAAGCACTTCATAAGTTCAAGTAAGAGATACATACTCATGTCGATAAAAGAGCAACATAAGGATCTTATTGATACTTGTTCAGGTTGTGAAATTCAGTATGAAGGTAATTTGGTTAAAAAGCTAGATTCATTTCAAGATCTAGTTAAAGAACCAAAACATCTACTTCATAAAAAGGAAATATCACATGAGATGCAGTTAATGTCTAATGCCTCTAATAATGGAATGTGTCACAAGTCAGTTATAGAGTGTAAAGAAATAAAGAAACAAATTCCAGGGAAGGTTGGAAAAGAATTAATGCAACCCAATTCATCTCCATATAGTTCACCCATAATTTTGGCTAAAGAAAACGTCCTCAAGTTGATCATGGTTCAGGTTTGACAGTGAAAAGGTTCTTCAGTGTTAGGTTCATGGCTTGTAAAGGTGTAATTTTGATGTATATGGATTCATGGTGATGTAATGGTCCTAGACCTAACACCTAAGTGCTAAGACCTAATCATAAATCCTAAGGTCGAATCCTAGCACTATCTCTAAATCTATCTCTAAAACATACACCTAAACATCTGTGTTTATGTTTATGATTTGTTGTTGGTTATGTTTAATTATTCCTCTCGGTAATTATTTATGTTCTTCGGTAAATGTTTCTTCATTTGGTATCAGAGCCATATTTGGCTTTAGAGGGATACTTCTATTGCCATGGGTTTTATTGGCCTATGAATGGAAATATGATTTTTTATGGAGATATTATTTGTTGCACTGATGCAAATCTGGATCTTGAATGTAAGGGTTTAGAAGAGCTATGGTCGTAAGGCAAGCCTCAGATGCAGATATATGAAATCCTATAAAGGGTCATGGCCATATAAAATCAATGAACCGATCACATCACTATTGGATGCGGTCAACGAAACTGCTATTGGGAAAACAAATGAACACGTTGAAGAGTCGATGTGGGTGAGAAAGTAAGGTTGTCATGGAGCGATTGGCTCGCTTAATATTGAGTGGCCAAGCCACTTGAAACCAAAAAAAAGTCAAGTCATGTAACGTTTAAGAAGCTTTCTGGTTTGTGCAATCATGGGATTTTCTGGGGTCAGGGTGTGCCCAGTCAAACATGATGAAACTATGCCATAGATGGACAATGGATGAGCTGGTGGTTACCACCTGTGTTTAAGGTTGCATAGCTTGTGATAATTTCCATATTTGGTAGCTCATCATGGAGCGACCTGCGTAGGAGGAGATGGCAGGCCTGTTTGATAAACAAGCAAAGGATAAACTGTATTTTGCACAGAAGCATCCAAAAGTGATGCATGTTGTCACTCCACCGGCATGAATTCTTGTTTTCGATGGTGGGGGAAGAGGTATCAGTGGATCTGGTAACGGTGGCCACGAAAATCCACTGGTTCGACCTCAACACCTGCGTATGATAGTAGTGTGGTCTTATAGAAGGGGGAGCATCAATCCTACTATCGATTTAATGGGTGCGGATTTTTTGGAGTCAGGCATGGCTTACCAGAAACCATGCCTTGAGTATATGTTAGATGGATACATGAAGCTGTCATTCTCATTCGTTATGGTGATAGAAAATGGATGGGGCAGTGATGTATTGAGAAGTTTTAGAGAGGTGCAATGGGTGTCGAAGCATGGACCTGCGAGCCTAAAATATGAAGGCATGGATGTGGTTGAGATCAGTCTCGTCAAATTAAATCTCGTTGATGTCCATGGCCCAGTTGAAGAGATGTAGATGCATAATTTCTTCAATCATGCAGAGTAGTCCATGAGGTGATGGTAAGGGTGAGAACTAGAAATCAGAATGGTCCAACAAAAGCATATAGGGCTTAGTTTCACTCATGTTCATGGATCAAGAAGCGATGAGGTTGCAAAGGCGAATTGCAGCATGCTTGAGCGGTGATATCGGATGTGCATAGGTTGACATCCATTGATAGTTCAAGGAGAGCATGTGCATGAAAAGGCTCACACATTGCATGTGCAATAGGGGATGTGTTAAAATAGCAACAATGAGAAACAAAACAAAAAAATTATTGTAATGGAGTCAAAATTTTATTACATGTAAATGAGCATATTGCTGTAAGACTTGGTATAGCATGCGTACCCCTGGGTAATCTCTGGTAAAGTCTGGGTTAGACCTAGGTGATAGGGGGATATCCAGTTAACTACCTTGGGTAAACACTTTGATGGGGGGAAAGGCTAGAGTGAGTGGGGTTGTCTCACTTAGCATTTTTGGCTTGATTTAGTAAATAATCCCTAAGTCAAGTTTAAAGGGGGAACGCTAGGTAAATTGACTCAGGATTAGAGTTAATTTTGACCGAGTTAAATAGTGATGGTTTTTGGGCACATGGTATTGTGCACCCATGGTTTTCTTCTCATGGTATTGCATGTAATGGAGCCTATAAAAGGCTTGGAGGACTTCATTGTAATATAGGCCTGGATGTGAGCAGTGAAGGCTCACTTGGCTGGATTGGCCAGGGTTTTGGCCAAGACTAATGAAATTTCATTAGGATGGGTTTTCCCTAGAGTTTGGGGTTTTTCCCAGTTAAACATCTGTGTTTATGTTTATGATTTGTTGTTGGTTATGTTTAATTATTCCTCTCGGTAATTATTTATGTTCTCCGGTAAATGTTTCTTCACCTCATACATTTAAAATGTTTACTTACATTTATTTATTTACCATACCCCCTAAATAATTTACCATACCTCTAGAGCAAGTATAAAAAGAGATTTTATTTATTTACCATACTCTCGGTAAATAAATAAAAATATACCCACGGTACATTTCAAATATTTACTTACATTACATTTCTCACATTACATCCACACATGTGCCTTATACTCCAACACATCAAATGTTTACATTACATTTCTCACATTACATATACACATCTCCTTATACTCCAACATATCAAAAGTTTACATTACACTTCTCACATTACATCTACACATCTCCTTATACTCCGACATATCAAAAGTTTACATTACATCTCTCACATTACATCTACACATCTCCTTATACTGGGTCGTATAGCGCCTCTCAGCGCAATAATGAAGTTAATAGTAGTTATAATTTTTTAAACTCACCTTCGAAATTTTTTAAACTCACTTTCAAACTTTATACGGAAAAAATTTGCAAATATATTGTGAATGGAGTTGTTTACCTACGCAACAAAATAGTTTGGACGATAGTTTTTTGCTATAATTTGGTAAAAAAAAATTCAAAAAATTAGATAGTTGGAATGTTTGAATCATTTTTTTGATGGTGGAAATGGATTCAGCACCACACCCAAAATCTTGAAGTTTGACAGCTATAACCGAGATTTTCAAAAATTTCTATCGGATTTTTTTATAATCTTGCCAAAATTTCTGGGTTATTTTGTGGGTTTTTTAAGACTACTTTATTTTGAACATGCAACCACTGAAAGTTCAAGGACAAAAGGAGGTTGAATGATTATTTGCATTACATGGTGGAACCCAACATGCTATTACATTTTCAAATAAAAACTGTGTATCATAAATGCACCTCTTGTTTGGATTGATCCAATTATAAAACATGGTTTCATATTGAATTTTGATTGATTCCATTGATAAGAAGAGAGTGATAAACTTCTAAGGAAACACAACTTGATTATTTTTTTGGAAAATAGATCATTTTTCATGGAAAATCTTATGGGGAAACCAAATTTGTGCTTCAATCATTTGAGAAAACTAGTGCGCCTCACGTAGGGGCTTTGAATATGCTCTACTAAAGCAAAAGTAGTTGAATGCCTAACAACATTGATGAAAACCAATTGAAATCTCTCTCTCTCTCTCTCTCTAGTGGGGCGGGGGAATAACCCAATGGATTGAAAAAAATATCTCTATGATTTTTAATTTTGACTATGGGATCATTGGTTCTAAACCAATGAAAATTAAATATTACATCCTTATAGACTAGAACAAGGGAAAAAAATTACTGACATTAATAATTATGGTCAACTCCTCGTACCACGAGAAGAAGTCAACATTAAAATCCTTCATTGGGGCACCACCACCTAGTTTGTGACATCCACTAGTTAATATTTCTCTCTTGTAAATGATTGTAATGATTTAAATGGTTGAGTGATCCAGACTTGTACATAAACGCAATAAAATACAGAAATACACATAAACACAGAGATGTAGCAGAAATAAGGCTTCATTTCATTAATATCACATTAACTGAAATATGCTTACAGATGGAATGGAAATAAACTAGCTAGGGCATTGGTAGCTTATCTCTAAGAAGAGATGTGGCGGCTACATGCCTCTGAACTATGTTACAATGAGGCTCGAAGGCATATTTATTATTGAGAAATAATGTAAAATCCTACACATCCAAAAACCTAACCCTAGGAGATGAAACTCCAAACTATGGGCCTCGTCGGGGTAAATTGGTATATCAATTTCTCGGGGTCATAACTTTGGCATACGATCTCCGTTTGACACTCATGATACCTCATTAAAAAAATATATCCGAGGAATACAACTGCTGACAAAAAAAATCGAGTCTTTGACTCATATTAACCTAGAGGTGATTTTCCCAAAAAAATGTTGTTTAGGGCCTCAAAACGGCTCTAGAAGTTTAAGACTAGAAAAACTACCAAAAATAGTAAATTGTGCTACAATTAAGGAAACTGAAAAATTGAAAGAAAAAATGGTGGGGTCCAAGCGGAATAGGCAGGTGGCCACCAATATCCATATGGATCATTCCTCCCCCATTAGGAAGCAATTGTCCCCATGGCATTGAGTTCCTCCATGAGATGAGGAAACTTCTGTTGAACTTGGTCCCTGGTGAGCTACTTGCCCTGCTGAAGGAGTTGGCCTACTTTGACAACCTGATAAAGCTAGATCCTTTGCTTGTGGGTGTTCTTTATCTGTGTGTCCAAGATCCAATCAGGTGTGGCTTGTTCCATGCAGTCTGGTTTTAACTCTGTTAGTGTGAGTTGTTCTGCCATGTCGGATGTGTCTAGTAGAGGTGGAAAGTAGGGTCAAAGGTGGTCCACATTGAACACTGGGTGCATACCAAGGAGTGATGGAATATTGAGCTCGAAGGCATTTTCCCCTATAGCCTTGGTGGTGGTGTATGGCCCATATTAGAGTGGGTGAAGCTTGCGGTGGGGTCTAGCGAGACGCTCATTCTGCAAATGTAGCCACACTTTGTCACCCACATGGAAGTTGTGTGGGACCTGGTGCTAATCATGTCGATTCTTGTACTTAGAATTGGCTCTATCTAATATGTCATGAATCTGTTGGCAGATGTGCTGAATATGCTTGATGAAGTTGTTCACCTTGTCAGCTTCAGACTGGACATGAGACAAATCGGCCTAAGTAGCTACAAATGGCATGGCTACGTCGATGGGACATAGTGGCTGGAATCCCAAGCCCACCTGAAAGGGGTTGTGGCTAGTTGAGCTATGGAGGACCCAGTTATAACTGTGGTCTACATAGGGTAGGCTCTCATCCCATGTGCGTGGATGCTTTGAGTTGTACATGCACATAATGTGTATGATCATCCTATTGACGATCTCTGTCTGGCCATTAGTTTGGGGATGGAAAGTTGCAGACTTGGTGAGCTTGGTGTCCAACATTGACTAGAGGCTAGACCAAAATGTATTGAGTAACCTGTTTTCTCGATCTAAGATGATATACTTTGGGATCCCAAAGTGTACCCACACTCGTTCAAGGAATATTTTAGCAGTGGTTTCTACTGTGATATTCTTCTTGCAGGTGGCCATAATGGCCATCTTCAAGAATCTGTCGATGACCACGAAAACACAGTCGTTGCCATGCTTAGTAGAAGGAAGGCCCAACATATAATCCATGGAGATGGATTCCCAAGGTTGAATAGGGGTAGGCAATAGAGTATAGAGGCCTTACTTCTTGATGGTCGGTTTGGAAATGACACAAGCATTGTAGGATCTGATGTACTTCCCGACATCCTGTCGAAGTTTAGGCTAATAGAAATACTTCTGCAGTATTTCCACTATTTTCACGATGCCAAAATTCCCAGCAGCCCAACTGTAGTGCACTTCCCAAATAATCTTGGCACACTCTCTTGAAGAAACACAAAGGTGTCCCAGGTGACATAACAGTGCATCCTAGAGGTGAAATTTTGGAACTTGGTTACCCTCCAAGAGCATCTTATATGTGGCTAAATTCTGGATCACTCTTGTAGAGAAGTGGCCAATCAGAATTCTCGTGCCCAGAAGAGTTGGGCATGGTGGTTAGCGCCACGATCGATGGTCGACTAGGGCAGTTTGCAACATTATTGGTGCTTCCCTTCTTATACTTGATGTTTAAATGAAATTGTTGCAGATATGTGGACCAATTATGATGGCAATCGTTCTGCAACTTCCCTTGTGTCTTTATGAACTACAAGGATCAGTGGTTTGTGTGGATGACCGTTTTCTTCCCCAAAATGTAATGCTTCCATTTTCGGCAAGCCTACACAATGGAATACATCTCTTTATCATAAGTGGGATACTTTTGGACTGTGCCAGACAATGTCTCACTATAATATGCCACTGGATGCCCCTATTGAGTAATAACTACCCCAATAGCCTATTGAGAGGCATCTATCTCGATCTCAAATGGTTGTTGCAAGTCTCGTAATGTGAGCACTAGGGCAGAGTAGAGGTGATGTTTCAAATCTACAAATGCCTTCTGTTGAGATTCAGACCAAAATAATTTTTCTTTTGCTCCTCCCTTGGTGACTTGACTCAAGGACCAAGTGATATGAGAGAATCCCAACACAAACCCATGGTAGAAATTACCAAGACCCAGAAATCTGTGGAGCTCTATTAGAGTGGTTGGGGTTGGCCAATCCTGAATGAATTGGATCTTGGATGGATCCACATGCACCCTGTTAGCATAAATTCTTAACGCAAGTGTACGAAAAGAGCTCAATTTAGATGTGTGTGACAAACAACCCTAACAATAGAAATGGTTGTTTAACTCTTTAAATCTGCAATAGATACTTAGAACAAATGCTGCAAAAAACAAGATCTATGTAGTAAAAGCAGTTAAACAGTAAGAAGAAATAGTAATTACTCCATGCATCCAATAGATAAGACAATATTTAAAGAATGTTTCTTATATTATTACACCTGGTGAAGGGAGAAAATAACTGTTACCAGTGCCCCTCAATAAGATGGGATTTTGGTTGTCCTCAACGCTTGAGTTCCAGAAGTTTCTCTCTCTCAATGGTGCAAAAAACCCAATATGTATTGAACTCTATGGGAACTCAAGAAGCAAAAGAAAATAGTAGCAGCAATGAGAATTATCAAAGCGCGACAATGAAAGTGATCAAAGTGAAGAATGAATGGGAAAACCCTTCTATTTATAACAAAATATTGAGTTATCCTTGATAATGGCGAATAATAAAATATTATTAACCAAGATCTAGATCTAACCGCTTGAAATATTTTATTATATTTTGTTGGAGGGAAAAGGTATTTAAATTGGTTAAATCCCTTTATTTAGAAATAATAAACAAATAAATAATTTATTTATTATTTCAAGAACATGGTTTAGGAATAATTAACAAATAATGATTTTTTTAATTATTCCTAGGTGATTTAGTCAAATTTAATAAGAAATAATAATTAAATAATAATTTATTTAATTATTCCTAGAGAAAAATAAGAAAAGTAATGATTTATCTAATTACTTCTCATAATTGGTTTAAATATGACCATGAATATTATTTAAATAGTTTTTTAATTAATTATTCCTAGAGGAAAATCAAATAAATAAGGATTTATTTAATTATTCCTCATGGGGTTTCTTGTTTAAACTAGAAATAACTTAATAAAATATGATTTATTAAATTATTTATTATAATGAAAGAAATTTTACTGTGGTAAAATTGGTCTTACATGGTGTACTTTAATCCATCTAATTGTAAATGGTTAGATTACCAAATTTTGGTGATAACAAATTGTCCCCCATCATGCGAGTGTTAGAAGCTAATCGTATGACTGAAGTACGTTGTAAGAACACAATCACTAGACACCGAAGGGGAGTCAAATAGAGAGAGACATATACAGAGCAAAGCGAGAGAGGATAATGACTGAGGGGGTGAGACCTAAAAATGAAATAAATCTC
Source organism: Pinus albicaulis (assembly GCA_034641835.2). Lineage (NCBI taxonomy): Eukaryota > Viridiplantae > Streptophyta > Pinopsida > Pinales > Pinaceae > Pinus > Pinus albicaulis. The sequence goes on from CM076579.1 coordinate 1,585,985,514, forward strand.
CTTTAATGTTGGGGTACTTGTTCTCAATGGGGTGGGGGAGGCATACCTATGCCCGCCAAGATGACAAAGTACAAAGAATAATAATGGGTTGAAAAATATGAGACTAAGAAAATAAAGTACATGACAAATGGTACATGACATGCTGACATAAAATGGGCCAGACAAAAATATAATGGAACCCACATACATACTTCGCCTGGAGAAACATGAGCCATGGCTGAATACAATAATATATGAGTACATGAGACATAATAACAACCAAAGAAGCCCTCCTAAATAGGAAAGGGCTCTGAAAATATGAATGGATTATCTGAATGATACATGCATGTTATGGGCGTTGCAAGTGGCTGAATCGAACCCATAAAATATGCGGAGCTGAATCTAAGGCTATAGCATAATTTGAGGTCAACTAGACATGTGGGGGACTACCTGAAGGGCCACCCCCTCATGAGGTCTGAAATATCTCACACATGCTTGGGAATCACTGGTACAATCTGCTGGACCACCATACCATAAAGTATACGAATATTAGTCATGCAATAATGAGTTGAGGTCGAGCGGATGAGAAACAACTAAGTCAAATGGCAATGATGATTTTGTTTTCTTGATCTGAGGCATCGAACAAGAATGGAAGCTAGAACCAAGGTACACCACCCTCTAGACCTGTCTTCTGGAATGAATGTGATGATGTTGATAGAAGGATTTTCGTTGTAGGTGAAGTAAAGATGACTCCTAAAATATGGCACGAGGGATGATAGTAAAGTGACTAATGGACTGACACTAGGGATGATGATGGAATGTGCGATACGAAGTAGCGGATGGATGGATTCCCTTATTAGAGAATAAAAAGCATGGTTAACCTGGAAGCGACTGACTCGACTCTGGAGGGAATGGGGGACAATACATCTAGAGTCCAAAAAGGGAAATGGGAGAGGAATGCAAGGAACAAATGGATGGAATAATGTAATAGGAGGCTAAGGGACTCGTGACAAACTCCACAAATGTGATGATGACTCAATTGGGAGGCTCTGAACAAGAGTGACTTGATGACGCTACCAGACAGAATAGGCCTAGTGGGGACCATAAAAACATGAGAAAAATATGGTTAATCATGATGAAAATCAACACATGAATTGAAAAGTATGAAGTCAAAGTGGTGCCCAAGTACAAGCAGCGCATGTGAAGACATTCGATTTTAAGAGGCGGCAAAGTGACCCTTCTTGGAAAAATGGTTCCTTGGTGCTTTATGGAAATCAAAACTATGGATATATAATTTTCCCTTAGTGTGATGGATGCACTTAGAACAACAGATGAAAGACACTTGACATTTTCCTTAAGATAAATAGATAAGAGAATAACATATACTTGTGATCCTTTGCTATTATTCATCTCCCTCAGTGTCACTTTTGTCACTCTCAATCGAACTGAACTCGTTTGATTGGTACCTAAAATTACTAATAGAATACAAAAAATGACATAAAGGCATATGATCTACTCATCTTGATCAAATTGAATCGATTTCATTTGAAAATACATATATAAAAGCATGAACACATGTATTAGGAAAGGAACAAATCTCTTTATTATAAGATAGAATGAGAAGTTACAACCAGTTGGATTGATTCAAATTCAACTCGCTTTAGCTTCAGTCCATCCTCATCACATCAGCAACATTACTCTGACAATATAACATTACTTGCAAATACCTCAAAGAGCTATAATCTTACTAGCATAGCACTACAAAATTCAAGCTATTGCTCCTCTTTGCACTATGATCAGTGCTCAATTTATAAGAAATAAGGGTAGTTTGGCATTAATTGGTCATTGAATGGATTTTCCATAAATGGATGAGGGAGTTTCCTTGTTCAATGGGATAAAAGAATACGTGACTTAATGGCTCCATGGTGTTCATATTTTAGGTTATCAAATAGCATGATAGCTGGAACCACTTCCAGAAGCCACTAGAATTTGGGAAGATTCCCGGAATCATTTGAAAAATTAGCTCAAAGTTGACCAACACACTATTAAGTGGGCCTAGGTGCTTTGTAACTCTGCTTTGCATGGGACTAAGTGCTCTGCAAAGAACTTACTGCAGTTTAGGGGTGCGTTGTTGGCTCAATGAAGCATTTCAGATGGAATTCAAGCAGTGAAACTTTCATGGATAAAAACCAACAATGGAATGACTTGTTTAAAGCAAGTAGTAACTGATTTAGAGTATGATAGACCCTGTTTGTACTGATCTGAGTTTCGGGACTGATGCCCAAATTGACCTGTAATAGCTGCCCCCTAAAGCATGAAGTAAAAAATGATAATATTGAGTGATGTGCTTTACGATGTGATGAGTAGGATCTAAAGCGGACAGTGACTTGCATCAATTACCATACATTACATCATGATATATTTTTCATTTTGGACATGAATTGATGAAGGAGGCATACCAATACTCAACACATAAACTTTCATAACATGTATATAAATAAAAAATTCTTCTACAGATATATACCCATGATAGGATGACCATCTATGTAAATCCATCGTACAGATGATGTGGTACTACTACTGAAATCACAGCCCAGATAGATGAAAATAGAACCGGGGTCTTCTATCTCATTCACTCGATCGTTCAAGTACGATTCGAACCATGCGAATATGTGATCTGAAGTCGAACACGGGAAGACACCGTCTGATTATCGACAAATGATGTAAGTCGTTAACAAGCATGAGAGAAACCACTGATGATGATAATGCCTCCCAAGGTATTGCAGTACAATATACATGGTGTGAATAGATGATTTGATGTCGAACACCATACAAATTCTTTTGGTCGAAGGCCATTGATTTCAACTTTTCATCGAAAGTGAGAAACTTTCCATTGATGTATGTAAGCTCCAAGGTACTGGAAGGTTGTTTCGAAGTCAACTTCCTGGATGATGATTTAATGTCGACAGAGAGCAACTCATCGCAGGAGGGCCTTGATGTATCCCCCATCAACGACACTAAATGGGAGTAATGATTTCAGATACATAATGTAACTAATTAAGAAATGTTTAGGGATGGCGGTCATGAAATGAAATTTTATGAGTATTGAAAAGGATGAGGAATTACTGAGTGACTTATCTTGAACATATTGGTGACACTGAATGAGTTGGCAACATTGACCCAAAATAAAAGTAATGGATGGTATGATAGACCATAGGTATGATATACCATCAAGGAGATAACCCAACCCTACAGCCACAGAGATGAAGTGAATGAGTGTCATGTTGAAGAGTGACTTTCTACCATAAAGTGAATTATCCCTTTCCCACTTTCCCAAGTCATTGTTGACCAGTACCTCTTTATTTTTTTTAACAAGATTGAGGAGGATAACATATGCTTGATGTATAATTCCACCCTTCAGGTGAATCCATCGCTATGTGATGTTTTACCGAGTATAGCAAAAGTGAAACTCGATCTTGTCATGAAGAAAAAGGTCGTCGCTATTTGATGTTTTAGCAAGTCTAACGACAGTTGAAACTAGGTCCTTTTTCATGTTTAGAGAGTTTGAACAAAAAAGGATGAAAAGAAAAATCCACAAGTTCTTTTTCGTAGATTTTTCCCTGAGGTCCAAAAAAGCATAAAATAATACTTGTGAGAACCTCTTAGCCATGTTCGACTAGGGCGTTCCTTTTTCGTAAATAATCTATCCCAGTCCTGAAAAGGGTTAAAATTATACTGAGTAGATGTTGTTTTAGTTCCTTTTACGAGCTCGAAAGGACAAGTGCTTGTCAATATTTGCATGTTTTGGGAGTCTGAAAAGCACTGAGAGAGGACTCCAGGGTGGTTCCTTTTTCGATGTTTAACAGAGCTCGAAAAAGAGACAAAAGTGTGCTCTGTGGTCAAAATTCATTTTAAGAACATGCACACCAAATTCACTATACGAGCTGTAAACCTGCTCAAAGAACCACCAAAAGGATTAAAAATACCTGTTTAATAGTAAAAATATGTAAAAAACTATAGTTGATTCATTAAATAATCGAAAATACCATTTAAATGAAAATTTACCATATTATTTTACCATTTACCATTCATTTTTGAGTGCTCTAAGCTAGTTTTTACCCTCGAACTTCCACAGTTGATTGCGACAGATTCTGTAGACCATTTCTCGTACCGTTAGGACTAGGTAAGAGATCTGACCTTTCTGTTTCTTTTGGTATCATTATTTTATAGTTTCAAGAAATTTTTTTAGGGTTTTGGGGCTCCTATAGAAAATATACAACACCATAGGACCAATTCAACATTGAGTGTCGAAAGATGCATTGCAGAGGAACTAAAATAAAGCCCAAGTGATTTAAAATGCTCTGTCTAGGGAGCAAGGGTGCGTTCGACGTAGTTGAGGAATTTTCTTTGTGTTTTGTGCCCAAAATATCTTCAGTTTTTTGCATGAAATGGATCCTAACTAAGCCTATGGTTTGATTGCAACATGGAGAGAAAGAGAACATGAGGAACATGATATGGTTGCCCTAAATGATCTTGGCACTGTGAGAGCCATCAGATACTATGGGTTACTCAAGTACTTTAAACTATCAGGGATGAGGCAACATTTGGAACTATTGCAGTTCTTGATTCACTCATGTGATCCGGCAGAGCAGGAATTTCACATTGGGGACGGAGTGCTCCCAATAAATATTGGTTGATGATATTTAATTTCTAACGGGTTTGTCGAGACGTGGTGCCCCCATTTCCCTTGCGGGATATGTCTGTGTAGGTGATATAGTGAAGGATTACATTTGACAATTTTTTCGGCTAGGTACAGAGCCTAGCAAGGATGGAAAGATAAATATTAGGGATGTGTACGATATGCCTTTGTGAATGCTCATGTTCACCATTGCAAAGTTAGCTGGCAGTGTGACACTTAATGTTGCGAATAGATCATACATGCAGTATTCACTTGATTGTGTCGAGTCGACCGTGTTCAACTGGGTTGAAGCAATACTCTCTCAGATGAAAGAAAAATTGACCAAAGTGAAAAGTGGCAAGATGAAAATTTTTAGCTATGGATTGATCCTAATCATTTTTATTCTGGAGCGAATTCCATTGATGCAGCCACAACATGTAACACTGGGTGTAGCTGGTCCTAGGGATCCGTAGATGCAGCAATGGGTAGATTTGATGGCTAGAAATGATGGCCAGTCATTGATCTCATTCTCTATTGCATTCTTTACTTGGACTCGATGAAAACATATCGTCATATAGGAGCATCCATACGCAGGGGTGGATTTTTGTGGAGACCCAGATTTTATGTTATCTGCAAGTGCTCAATGGGGTGCTATAGGTAAAATGTTTTGAGCATGTTTTTTTATTTTTGGGGTTTTTTACATATTTGATGTTTCCAAGACTAAACTAAATATGTTTTATGTATACATATGTGGGTAGTGTTCAACTAGTGGGTCTTCCACAACATGCAGATGAACCAGTAGAGAGGATTGTCGGTAGAGCAGTCCTTCAGGATTTGGATTTGACCAAGACTTTGGCTGAGTTACAACAACATGTAGAGGGCTGACTCTTGGGATACTGGATATCTAGATCGAGGAGTTACCAATTAGGCTGTAGCACCATACTATTGGTGTGCCTAGCCGATGGATGAGGCTATTGCACATGATAGCTCAAGCAGTGACCTGCTATCATGAGAATCACTAGATCTACTTAGGATATGATATTTCTGCATATATTTTGAGGTCATGTGACCAATGTATCTTGGAATTTTTTTTTTTGTAAAAAACTCTATTATCTATCTATTTTACTTTCAATTTTTTCCTATGTTTATGTGCAATCTTATTCATTTGTGTGATGTGAATTGAAAATATGTCTTTATATATGTTGCAAATGTCTATTTAATACATAATTCACTAAAGAATCAGTCAAGGTGTTAATGTTTCTGGAAATGTGTTGATATTGAATGTAAACAAAATGTCTTTCGAAAAAATGAAATCTAGGGAACATTCGATGAATAGTTGGATTTCAGACAGTATAAACACTAGTAAGTTGTAGTACGACAAGTTGTGAGTCCATCCTAATGATGATGCGGAAAATTCCAAGTGAAATGGAATTAGAGAGGAGTTCGATCAATGCACTATACTTAGAGATATTGTTGGTGGATCAACTGATACAAATCCCTTGGAAACTCACTAACTCACCACTTGGAGCGAGGATGGCCCATGCTGCAGAAGATAGATTCTACATACTATGACTAGCACCATCAGAATAACCAACAAATGGTTCCGAAGATTCTAACATCTGCAACAAAGTGCACAGAGGATTACTAACCACATGAAAACTCTTAAAAGACACACTATGACACACACACACAATCAAAGCATATATACAATATCATACAGTGTTTACTACGTAGAATCACGCATAGTAACGTTTAAGATACAACCCATTCCGTGGATGTGACAATGGAATCCCATCATGATCTACCAACTCATAGGCGCCCTTTTCCAGAACACGCTTGAAAATATAGTGGCCATGCCATAATGGTTCGAATTTTCATGTTCATATCTTATCAGCTTCCTGATCATAAATAAAGACCATGTCTCCTTTCGAGAAGGTGTGAGGCTTGACATTGTGGTCATATTTCACCTTGATTCGTCTCTTATGTGCTTCGTAGGCCAATGCGGATTCATGACATGTTTCATCTAGATGGATGAGATCTAAAAGATGTGCGTCTTCATCAGAAGTGTCAGGTAGCTAGTCAATTGCAGTTTCAATGATGGAATTTCACATTTAATTGGTAAGATATCTTCCAGAACGTAAACTATCTGAAAGGGAGTAAATCCGGTTGCGTTTCTCATCGAGGTTCGATAAGCCCACAAAGCTGAGTACATGATTAAATGCCAGTTTCATTTATGAATCCCAATCATTCATTGAAGCATATGCTTAAGAATTGTGTTGATGGCTTCAACTTGTCCATTAGCTTGCGGATAATAAGGGGTAGAACTATCATGCGATAGTCCTAACTTGGAAGTCAACTCAGTCATCATGTAGTTGTGAAAGTGTTTTCCATGATCTGTAACTATGGATTGCAGCACACCAAACCGAGTAACCACATGGTTAAATAAAAACAATGCAATTGTCTCGCCAGTGTTGTTAAATGTAGGCATTCCCTCGGCCCACTTGGTAAAATAGTTGACAGTGACAATAATATAGCCATGCCCCCTAGTTGAGCGAGGGTTACATGTCATGAAATCAATGCCCCATTTGGAAAAAGGTCTGACTGTGATGATAGGATGCATTGGTGCTGGCGGCACGTTGGTTTTATGATCAAATATCTGGCAAGAATGACAACTTCTAACTATGAGAATGCAATCGTGGAATATGGTAGGCCAGAAGTAACTAGTGCCAAGAATATTTTGTGCGGTAGAAAAACCAAACAAATTTCCACCACAGGTTCCAGCGAGGAAATCATTTAAAACTTTCTCAACCTCCTCATGAGTGAGACACCTACGTAAAATTGTATCAACACCACAATGATAAAGTGTATCACCGACAATTAGATAATATTTGGATTGGTCTAGAATATGTCATTGCTACAAGCAAGATTTATTGGGTTGGAAATTTTGGGTTTGGAGATAGATAAGAAAATATCCATACCGCGGGTCAGATGATGCAATAAAAAACAAAGACTCATCCGAAATGGATGGTTCCGATGTAGACTCAGTTCTACTCGAGGGAAGGTCACATATAAGCTCAGTGAAAACCAAATACTTCTTCGACTTGGATTTGATTAATTCCAAATCAAATTCCTGCAAAATGACTATCGATTTTGAGTATTTTCCCCCCAGCAATTGACGTGACAGAATATATGTCATAGGGTTGCAATCCGAAATGACAATGGTATTCTGGAGCAGGATATAGTGGCGAAATATTTGTATATCTTGAATGACTGCCAAAGTGATATTTTCAACATAAGTGTATTTAACTTCCATATCATTGAGATTGCGACTCAGATAATAGATTGGATGTTCAATCCCATCTTCTTCCTGGACTAAAACCATGGTGATAGTTGTATCTACAGCGGTGAGATATAGGAAATAATCACTCTGAGAATTTGGGGGATACATTAATGATGCTTGGATTAGGGTGTCTTTAAGAGCACCAAAGGAATATTGCGCAACCTCTTCCTAATGGAAGGGAGTCCCCTTTTTCAAGAGTCGAGTAAATCCTTTAGCCATTTTGGCGTAGTTGGGAATGAATATCTTGAGAAAGTTAGCCTTCCCTTGGAGTCTCTATAACTGAAGTAGGTTGGAAGGCGCATGAAAATATAAAATGGCCTGGACCTTCAAGGGATCAAGCTGAATTCCGTCTTTTGACACAAAGAAACCAAGAAAAAGACCAGAAATGACAAAAAACACACATTTGTGTGGATTTAGGCGTATTCTGTAGTGATGACATCGTACAAATATGGCTCTCAAATGTACCGGGTGGTCAACCTGTTTTCGTGAATGGGCAGGTAAGTCATCCAGATAAGGTTAAATAATGTGTTTAATGTCATTGAAAGCATAATTCATTTCCCTCTTAAAGGTTTCCCCAGCATTATTTAAATCAAAAGGGAGTTTTTGATAAGCGAATGTGCGCCAGGGACAGATAAAACTTGTTTTATATTGGTCCTCTAGGTGAATATTGATCTGATTGTAACTGGAAAAACCATCCATGAAAGAAAATATTTCACATCCCACACATCCGTCAATGATTTGGTAAATAAATGGAGTGGGATATTTTTCCTTTGGACAAGCATGATTAACATCCCAATAATCGATGCACACTATAATTGTCCCTTGTTTCTTCATGACAGGAACAATGTTGGAAACCCAATCGGTAAGAGGAACATGGTAAATAAAACTAGCATGCAAAATATTTTCAAGCTCTTCTTTAATGGAAACAACCTTCTTAGGATGAACAAGATGGAGGCGTTGTTGTACCAGTTTGACATCAGGGTACATTGTTATCTCGTGCTCAATGATATTGGAATCGATGCTTAGAATTTCCTCATATGACCAAGCAAACACATCACAGAAGTAACGAAAAAGAGAGCGGTAAGTGTCAAGTTTAGATGAAGAACAAGACGCACCGACATGAATGTTTTATACTATGCTAGGCTTGCTTTAAATATCAATAGAAATCATTTCTTTGATATTTTATGGATTTTTCTCAAAATCGACGGCGTGGATAGAAATGGAATTTGTTATGAAATCAATGACTGTAGGGTGATATAGTTTAGATGGACTATCTTCAATGTAATCTGGAAGATGGAATCGGTGATGAGAATCTTGCCATGGTTCTTCTTCCGTCATCATGGATTCCATAATGCTCTAATCAGTTGAGAATATAGGTGTGAAAGGGTCAAAAGAAGTACATAATCCAAAGACCGATCAATCCAAATAGTCGGCAACAAAGTATCAGGATTGGCTGCACAAGACAAAATGATTGATTGCTATGCGAGATCGATTGGACTTAGTGGCATAGTTACACCCAGCCTATCTATTTTGGAATCATTGGGAACCTTCCATAAATCAGATGAAGTGAAAGATATCATATTGCAGGTTTCTATTTTTGCGATTTCTGCCAATGTTGCAGGTGATGGTAAAGAAAAGGTGCCCGTTGGGGAAGAACCCTTAAAGAGTTTGTTAGTGTCAGTATCTTCATCCCTCCGTCAGAGATCAAATTCCTCTTGTTGCATTTCATTTTAGGTGTCTCACTCAGTCCAGTAAGCTGCATTCCATTAGGAGCATGGATCATCTGACGGTAGTGGCTTGTCACTCATATCCCTCATGTCTTATACCTGCTGGCCTATTTCTATTCATTAAAATCATTTACAGTCATTTTTGGTCTCATAGTTGGCAAAGAAACATTTTTAGGGTTTTAGTCTCATTAGGTCTAGGGTTTAGTTAATCCGGTCTTCAGAATGCCTAATAATGGTCAGCAGGCACATGAGGAAGTCTGAAATAAGGTTTCAGTGCAAGAAATTTCATCATCATAATGCTTAATAATGATTTTTCTTCAAAACTCTGTTTTGAAGAAAAATAGTCTATTTCATTTTTATGTAATAAATGCAATGTGATTTTCAAGTTTTTCAGTTGTGATAACACTCCACTGGCAACCCTGGTCACCTTTTCAAAATCTCCATGCCATCCATTCCCTGCAAGACAGACAGAAAGCTCATCATTTAGTCCAAAAGTAAAAATGAAGAAAAACAGAGTTTTAAAGTGAAATGTCAAATTTGCAACATTACAAAGTGGGTTTTTGAAAAGAAAAATCAAAATCCTTGGTATATATAAGATATTTTCAAGTCCAAAACTCCATTTGAATGCCAAGAGACAGTAGTGAGCAAAGAAGAAGTTGTGAGGAGCGAAACAAGTTGTTTGAGGGCTGACTGTGTTGAAGTTGCCGAGCACGACGCATTGGGCAGGTGTCGCGATGCATCGAGCGAGCGTGATGCATTAGGTTGGCTCCCATTGTTGAAATTTACTCCAGCGCGATGTATTGGTAGAGAACGGCGCACTGGGTTTGTTGCACGACGCACTGGGCCGAAAAGAAAATTTCTCTCCATTTCTTCCAAATCCTCAAATCGACTTGGTCTCCCTTGTTCAAGTAAGTCAAAGCCACCTCTTAATTGCAAATGAACAAGTGTTTGGTGTTGATTATGAGAATTTAAATACAAAAAATCAAACCCTATTGTCTTGTTGAAAGAGTGCTCCTTTAGGGTTTTAAAATTGGTTTGGTGTCAATCATTCCCATTTCCCCCATCCATCCTCACTGTCTATCTTCTCATAACAGACCCCTTTCCCTATTCCCTTGTATCCCTAAGTCACTCATTCCTATTCCATTCCCATTATCCCCATCCCAATTGTAAAATTTCCCCAAACCCCAAGTTTATCCCAAAAAATTGAGTGGTTGTCCCTAAACCTTTCAACTCACAGATTTCAAATGGAAAATTTCACGGAAAATTTCATGGAAAATTTGAGTGGTTGTCCCCTCAGTTTAGTACTAGTGTCGTATCGGAAACCACGGGAGGACTTACTTGATGACGACGGGAAGGAGGAAGTCGACCAACCGAAAACTGAGGGTGAAGGCCAAGAAGTCTCCGGGACAAACACCTTGGGGGCGCAATGATGACGAGAAGAAGACAAACTGACAAGGGCAGGGAGAGGCAAAATCAAGTGAGGTCAATGTCGAAACAAGGGCAGAGAGGTGTAGTGTCAATTGATTTTAAAGTCTTTGCCAGGTGGTGTTAACCAGGCTCTTCTTCACTTAGGGTCGGTGTGTGGCATGCGATAATTTTAATTATTTAAACCCAGACGTTTTGAGAGTAAAAGAAAAAGTGTGTTGCGTAACTGAAAATAAATCTGCAATAATTAAGAGTGAAAGAACAGAAAATTAACAGCTAACAATGCATCAATCTAACCCAAGAAGGGGGGTCTCTCAAAACTAGTCTAAAAGAGGGGAAAAAACTAAGCAAAGCACGCAAAAAAGAGGCCAATAGATCTAAGGTCGGGAGGGACGGGGATCTAAAGGAGAAATCTGCTGAAAAGATGTGCAGAGAACAGCAAAGAGGCAGTGGCAAGGTTGCTGCTAAAAAGGAGGATATCAACTAAACATAGAAGGGACAATGAGGTGGCCCTAGAAATGAACCCAAACAAAACTATATGAGGTGGTTTGAAAGGGATAAGAGCTAATCTAAAGGGATCTGAAAATGAGGTATCAGATCTGAAAGAAATAAGGTTGAAACTCTGGAAATTCAGGCTTCTGAAACAGCAAAAACTCTCCCACAAAAAGTGGAGGGTACTAGAGCCCTAAGGGGAAATATTCCCACTTAGTTGAGTGAAACAGATCAGAAACAGGTCTAAACGGGTGGAGACAGAGGCTGGAAAACCTTGACAGAAGCTTCAGACAAACCTAGAAAAAGTGTTGAAAAATTGCAGAAAAAAGTGCAGGTCGCAGGTTCTGACCGGTTTTCAGTCCAGGTCGCAGATTTTGGGCAGAAATGTGCAACCTCAAGGCCAGGTCACAGTTTTTGGGCCGATAAGTGCGACCTGTAGATCCGGGTCTCTCGGTGGCAGATTTCAGAAAAAGTTGTCGTCTCAACTGCGGCTGATGTCTATCACCTGCGCAATAAGGCCAGAAACACACGGAAGTTAAAAATTTGACTGTTTGAGGGTTTTGGAGGTGGAAAGCACCATAAAAATAGGAAAAACAGAAAATGGAAGAGAAACCCTAGGGTCTGAAATAGCTGGATATGTAGGAATATATAAAACGACAGCAGTCGCAAAAGAAAACCCATGTGGAGTCGCCAATTGTTAGTATGAATCTTTCATCGTAAAAGATCGTTTTAGCTACGCATAACAAATAGCCCTAACATCGATTATGGCTGCTAAACATCTTTAAATCTGCAATTAGATGATCCAAATAATGATGCACAAATCCATATCTAAGCATAAAAGACATTAAGCAGATAAAGTAAAATATGGCTCCATGCATCCAATAGACAAGACAAGAACAGTGTATTTGAAAGAATTTTTGTATTATATTAAAAGGGGGCACCTGAGAGGAAAACAAGAAAGGTGTTTTCCGGTTCTCCTCAATGGGATGTCTTCTTGAAAGTCCTCAGCGTTTCAGATCTAAAATTCCTCTCTCTTATTGGTGTAGAAAACCCAGACAAACATAGAACTCAATGGGAGCTCACAAGGCAAAAATGGAAAATGGTGACCAAGAGTAGATCCAGAGTGATCTAATCCAATGGAGGTGACTAATGAATGGGGAAAACCCTTCTATTTATAACAAAATATTAGGGCGGTCTAGAACTCGGTGCATGAATAAAATATTATTAATCGAATTCTAGAACCACCCTTTAGGAATATTTTATTATATTTTTTGGAGGGAAAAAGATTTTTGACTTGGGTCAATTCCTTTATTTATAAATAATAAATAAATAAATGATGTATTTATCATTTTAGGGAAATGATGGGAATATAATTAAATAAATAATAGTTTATTTAACTATTTATGGATGATTTAGTGAAATTTAACTAAGAATATTATTTAAATAACTTATTCTTAGGAAATAATTAAATAAATAAGGATTTATTTAATTAATTTTCTTGTTTTGGGTTAAATATGACCGGGAAATGTAAACAAATAAGTTATTTCACATGGTGAAAGCAATTTTACATAGGGTAAAATTGGTCTTACATGGTGTACTTGGGTTCATCTAATAATAATAGGTTAGATGAACAAAAAATGGTGTAACAGCTATCCATTTCATTCAATTCGAAGCATCAAAACAATTGCCTTTCTTGCCCCATTCAGCTCTTTGCAAAACTGATCATTTCCCAGACCCAAAATCTTCCCTTCCCTTTGATCCAACAAACACCTTCAAAATCAAACAAACTCTTTTAACATATATACCTAGCCTAAAATCAGCCTTTATTCAAGTCATCTCAAGCATCACTGATCATTTTTGCGAGATTGACAAGGAGAGAGCCCTCTCCCGATCTGGTAGGGCTAGCTACCAGATTAAGCGTGGTTTGATGTTACCCTAGACTCTGCCTTCCTTCAGCCTGAGGTAGATTTAGGAAATAACATAGTGGTGACTCCACTGGGGAAAAACAAAATGGTTTGCTTGTTATTGTTATTCATTTTATAAGCTACAGACGGAGCCTGAAGTTATGCTAGGTAGCCTTCGAAACGCTCTTGCTTTGCATTAGCGAAAGTAGATAAACGCTGCTTCAGTCAATCTCCGGTCTAGTTTGTAAACGTAACATCTGACTTGTAAATTTCCCCAGTATATCATATCATTCTAGACTTTTGGATGATGAGTTTAGAATTTGATAGGCTGAGCAAGTTGGTTTTTTCCATTTGATTTTTGAGAATAATTCAACACATTGGCTTCCAGATGACATACCAGAGCAAATCCAAATCCCGATCCACCTCCTGTGTATGAAAATCCAAATCTTATTTCGAGAATCCTTCGTCGAGAAAGTCCTGTGATTCTTTTGTTCAAATCTCATTCATGTCCCGCTGTTTTTGAGTATCTTGAAGATCTTAAGTTTGATGAACAATTTGAGTTGTCGTTGTTTGAGACTAAGTCTGAAAGTGTTATTGATTCTACTGTCCTAAATCCGGAGTTTGTCAAAGATCTTGAAATTGAAAAGGCTAATAGATCCATTGACAGTTACATTTTGAATATTCAAAATTCCATTGTGGCAACAAAAATTCCTGAATTCATAGAGTCTACATCTGCAACTCTTGGGTCATCAGCAATTACATCTGGTTCACAAATTCCTACCGAGCCTCCTTTCATTCCTACCATTCCCGTGAAACCTTATATCTTTGATCAACAATCTGCAGTAGTATCACCTCCATCCACACCACATACACCTCGTACATCAACTACTCCGACTCCTCCTATATCCCCAAGATCGGTTGTAAATCCACCCAGAGCAATGGCTGCCCGATTTGCACCCCTCGTGTTGCCTCAAAACTTGGATGACATGCCCGATGATTATCAAAGAAAAAATCCATTGTTTGATGGCACTCCTCAAAGTGTTACTGCTCAACAACATGTGGATAGGATGGAAGATTTCTTTGACCTTCATGAGATTGATGCAGAAAATGTGACAATGAGATTGTTTGTTCAAACATTTGGAGGTGAAGTAAGAAAGTGGTTCAGAGCTTTGCCGGCTAGAAGTATTGCTACACTACCTAATATTCAGAGACAATTCTTGGATCGATGGGAAGTGAAGAAAGACCCTCTTTCAATCCTTTCTGAATATGACAATATCAAGCGAAATGTTGGTGAGTCTGTCCAAGATTATTATATTAGATTCAATACTATTTACAATGCAATTCCTGCTGATATAAAGCCACCTAGGGGGTCAGCTTTGATTAAGTTTCCAGATGGTTTCGATCCTGACATGGCTTATCAATTGACGGAAAGAGATCTAGGCACTTTAGAGGATATGCAAAAAATTGTAGTCAGCGTTGAAGCTAATTTTAATGTCGGGAGAGCTAGAATGAAAGCTAAAAATAAAGTAGCAATAAAGGAAGAGGTTTCTACATCAGATCAAGTGCTTCGTAAGATGGAAAATATGTTTGAAATAATAACACTTGATAAGTCTGAACCATAGATCAGAAATCCTAACTTCCATGGCCAGTAGCAACCTCAATTCAGAATAAAGCAAAGAGAGCAGCGAGCACAAGAACCAGCAGTACAACAGCAGGTGAAAACACCCTTACAGCAGAATTTTGTTGCTCTGGAATCAGATGATGAGGAGAATGTAATTGGAGAAGAGAATCATTTCTTTACACCTGATGATATGCTAATTTTTATCACTTAAGATGAGGAGTATTTCGAACGATCAGCTGTACAAAAAGACGAGGATTTCATCTTGGAAAATGAGACAGCTCTTGAAGAAGAGTCTAATGAGTATCAAAGGGGATACATGAATGCCTTGACTTCCCAGCAACAACAATATTCACTCAGAAACAAAGATGTGCCTATTAATCCAATTCAAAAGAGAAAGGAAGTTACAACACCAAAGAATGATTCACTTGTTGTGCAGAAGAAGGGAAAAGAGACAATTGATCCCACTACTAGCAAATCACCATCAGCAAATGAAAGATCCAATCAACCAAATGTATCAAAGCAGAAAACTAAAAAGAAGGATGTTCTAGCTAAAGAGGTATAGAAAACTTCAGTTTTTAACTTAGAAAATGAAATTTCTAAGTTAAAAGTATCCATTCCTTTGACTGAATTGATGAAGAATAGCAGCTATAAAGGTCAGGTGTCTAAGATTTTGAATTTAGATCCATTATCTGATATGGTAAACATGGAAGATGATCAAACTGAGTTGATTTTTGGTCCAGCATTGGATGGTGAGTCTCTAGATAGTGATGTGCCTCCTTTTTATATCAGCCTTAGATTGCACAATTATGTATTACACAATGCTATGTTTGACTCCGGAGCCTCTCATAATCTCATGCCTAGGGAAATCATGGAGAAATTGGGATTGGATATCACTAGAAAGTATCATGATCTTTATTCTTTCGATTCTAGTAGAGTAAGATGCATTGGGCTTATCAAAGATTTGGTGGTCAGTTTGGATCACATTCCTACTAAAAATGTTTTGATGGATGTGGTTGTGGCGGATATTCCTCCTAGATTTGGCATACTTCTTTCCAGATCTTGGGGAGTGAAACTTAAAGGGACATTGCAGCTTGATTTCTCCTATGCTACTATTCCTGTGTTTGGTCAGATGAGGAAATTATATCGAGAGAAAAAGATGAAGTATATGATCACCAGCAAGGAGAAACCGGTAAATCATCTAATCAATTATGTACATACTGATTTAGAATCATTTGTTTTATACTCAGATAGTTTCAATGATGTAAATAGCCAATTAGTTGAAGTAGAAGACATTCTGGAAATCACTAAGAATTTCAGAGAGGTCTTAAAGAAAGAGAGACAAAAACTTGAAAGTACTGCTGAGCAATCAACCTTCCGACAACAGCAAAATGTTGATGGACAACAAGCAGAAATAAGAGAGAAAACATAATTTCAGCATTTGGAAGAGGATGAAGATGGTTTGTGGACCATGGATTTTGATGGTGCATTAGGAAATGACGGTGTTGGAATTGGCATTTGGGTACACAGCCCTTTTTCCTCCCCAAACAAAGTGCTGAGTAATGTAAGGGTCTGTTCTTATAAATTGGCTTTTGATTGTTCAAATAATGAGGTTGAATACGAGGCATTAATTGCTGGTTTGAAAATTCTTAGAAAGTTGAATGCTAAGAGGATTGCAGTGTATGGCGACTCCGAGTTAGTTATCAAGCAAGTGAAATGTGAATACCAAGCTAAGCATCCTCGAATGCATGCTTATCAAAATGCGGAACTAGATATCTTAAGATTGTTTTCAGATTATACTTTGACTTGTGTCCCTTGTACTCAGAATGGTATTGCAGATGCACTTGCAAAAGCAGCAAGTAATTTGAAAATTCCGATGAACTCAAGTAACAAATTTGAAATTCATGTGAAGCATCGTTTGACTGTCCCTGACAATCAAAGGTATTGGAAAGTGTTTCAAGATGATGAAGAAATTGATGAATTTCTGCAAAATGAAGGTAAATTCAAAGACACTTCTATTGATGTGGAGCATGATGATGGTGAGGCGGATGTGCAAGTAAATCAGATGGAAGTTTTGCAGCTGAAGGATAATGTTATTCCTAAAGGTCTAATACCTTTAGAGGAGCTTTTTGACCAAGATGATGTAGCTCGAAAACCAACCTTGCGGCCAACAGAGAAAGGAGTTGAGGATGTGAACATTGGATCAGCAAAAAATCCAAAAATGGTGAAATTGTCCAAAGCATTTCCCCCACAGGTAAAAGCAAAGTATATCAGTTTATTATCTTCTTTTGCTGATGTATTTGCTTGGGACTATTCAGATTTGAAGACATATGATACCAACATAATTCAGCATACCATTCCGATTAAGCCAAATCAAAAGCCCTTTCGGCAGAAGTTGAGAAGAATAAATCCAAAGTTGCTGCCCTCAATAGAGAAGGAAGTGCATCAGTTGTACAAGGCTGGTATCATAGTTCCCATAAGATTTTCAGATTGTATTTCTAATTTGGTGCCCTTGCGCAAGAAAACAGGTGAGATTCGCTTATGCATTTATTTTAGGAATCTGAATAAGGTTTCTTTGAAAGATAATTATCCATTGCCCAAAATGGATCACATACTTCAGCGAGTAGTTGGAGCATCTCGTATGTCGCTACTCGATGGTTATTCCAGTTATAACCAAATTCTGGTTCATGAGGATGATAGAGACAAAACAACATTCACCACTCCGTGGGGAACTTTCCATTATGATAAAATGCCTTTCGGTTTAAAGAATGCTGGTGCAACCTTTTAGCGAGAAATGGATATGGAATTTGCAAATGAGAAGGATGTTTTTCTAGTTGTGTATCTTGATGATTTGATAGTCTTTTCTAATTCAGATGAAGAGCACCTTTATCATTTGAATATTGTTTTTCAACGGTGTAGAAAATATGGTGTATCTCTCAATCCGAAGAAGAGTTTGTTTGCCATGGATGAAGGCAAGCTTCTTGGTCATATTGTATCAAAGGATGGCATCTGTATTGATCTAGCTCGAGTAGAAGCTATTCAAAAAATTTATCTTCCCCGAAACAAAAATGAGATCCAATCATTCAATGGTAAGATGAATTTCTTACGTCGCTTTGTGCCCAATCTTGCAGAACATTTAAGGGAAATCACAAACATGCTCAAGAAAGATAGTGTAGTGAAGTGGACTGAGGAAGCGGTAAAGTCTTTCAATTTAGTGAAATTGGCTCTTTCTTCAGCTCCAGTTTTGATCAGCCTGGACTATACTTAGGATTTTATTTTGTTTTCATTTGCCTCGGATCTTACTATGGCAGCAGTATTGATGCAGAAAAGAGATCAACATGAAAAACCATTTTCTTTTTTCAGCTAAACCATAAGAGATGCAGCCTTAAAGTATAAAATTATTGAAAAGAAATCTCTTGCCTTAGTGAAAGCGTTGAAATATTTTCGAGTATATATTCTGCATTCTCACATTCTTTCTTATGTTCCTAATGCTGTTGTTAAGGATGTCTTAGTGCAAACAGATCCAGAAGGGAGATGAGGCAAATGGATTGCTGCCTTGTTGAAGTATGATGTGGAGATAAAGCCTACAAAGCTTATCAAAGGACAAGGGCTGGCTAAGCTAATGGCTGAGTCAAATTTGCATGCCTTGGACATTAATCTCATTGCTGCTATGTCCGAGGAAAATGAAGAAAGTTCGCTAATTCAGGTATCAGAAATCTTTGTTCTTTCTCCTTAGTATTCGGACATTGTATATGTGCTCCAAAACTTGTCACCACCGCTAGGAATGGCTAAAAAAAAAAGTAGGACTCTGAAATTGAAGGCTGCCAAGTTTTGTATCATGAATAAGGCACTCTGTTGGAAAGATCCTGGTGGTGTTTTGCTAAATTGTTTGGTGGAAGAAGAAGCAAAGCAGGTTATGGAGGACTTTCATAAGGGAGTTTGCGGAGGTCACCTTTTCTGGAAAACAACGGCCAACAAAATTTCGAGAGAAGGATATTGTTGGCCAACTCTCTTTGCTGATGTGTACAAAACTGTTAAAAGCTGTCATGAATGTCAGATTTTTGAAAGGAGGAAAAAATTGCAGCCTTTGCCGCTCAAGCCCATTGAAGTAAGTGCTCCTTTTCAGCAGTGGGGTTTGGATTTCATTGGCGAAATCCATCCTGCTTCTTCAGCTTAGCATAAGTGGATCCTTACAATGATGGATTATTTCACTAAATGGATTGAGGCGATTCCCACCAGGCAGGCCACAAATTCGGTAATAATTTCATTTCTTGAGAACAATATTTTGTCTCGTTTTGGCTGTCCAAATAAGTTGATTACTGATAATGAAGAAGCCTTTAAATCTAAAATAATGATTGATTTTTGTGATAAGTATCAAATTACTTTGGGGCACTCAACCACTTATCATCCACAAGGTAACGGATTGGCTGAATCCTCAAATAAATCTTTGGTCAACATTATCAAAAAGCTGTTGGAAATAAACAAGAAAGGTTGGCATAAGAAATTGGTTAATGCACTTTGGGCAGACAGAGTGAGTCAAAATAAATCTATAGGCATGTCCCCTTTTGAGCTCGTGTATGGTGTTGACACGGTTTTCCCTACCTCTCTCGCAGTTCCAGTGGTTAAACTTCTGCAGGAAGCTAGTAGCGAAGATGATCATATGCAACGGAGAATAAATCAAATGATCCATTTACAACAAACTAGAGAGGAGGTTTCTCAAAACACTTTCAAGCTGCAAGAGAGAATCAAGAAAATATATGATCGAAAGGCAAAGGCAGACAAGTTTCAATTAGAAGAAGTGGTGTTGAAATTGGATGCAAGAAACGAAGAAAAAGGTAAGCATGGCAAGTTCGAGAATCTTTGGAAAGGACCCTTCAGAATTGCTGCATATTGAGGCCAAAATGCTTTCCTTTTGAAAGAAATGAATGGAGAAGATTTTCCAGGAGGGCCGGTCAATGGTCGGTTGCTCAAGCGGTATCATTTTTGAAATGTTTTCTGCTGTCACATTATCACTGTACATACCGGTTCGTTTAAGTTCCATTGCAAGTGTGTGCTGTCATCATTCTTTCAGTTTGGGGCCCGAGGTGAAGGCTATAAATCTGAAGGTTGATTTCAGTTTTGGTTTGATTTGTTGAATCAGGTCTTTCAGTCATTTTTGGTTTCAAAATTGAGTCAGTTTTATGTCAATTTTCAGTCATGAAAATGAGTCAAGAGTCTTGTTTTGGTTTGTCAAAGTTATTGACTCCATAGCCCAATGGACAAAGGCACTGCCTACATTCCCAGAGATCTATAGTTCTTGGCACCTCTAAGGAGCTACCATACCCATTGTAGCCAATGTTAGTGTCGGTATCTTCATCCCTCCGTCAGAGATCAAATTCCTCTTGTTGCATTTCATTTTAGGTGTCTCACTCAGTCCAGTCAGCTGCATTCCATTAGGAGCATGGATCAATTGACGGTAGGGGCTTTTCACTCATATCCCTCATGTATTATACCTGTTGGCCTATTTCTGTTCATTAAAATCATTTACAGTCGTTTTTGGTCTCATAGTTGGCAAAGAATCATTTTTAGGGTTTTAGTCTCGTTAGGTCTAGGGTTTAGTTAATCTGGTCTTCAGAATGCCTAATAATGGTCAACAGGCACATGAGGAAGTTTGAAATAAGGTTTCAGTGCAAGAAATTTCATCATCATAATGCTTAATAATGATTTTTCTTCAAAACTCTGTTTTGAAGAAAAATATTCTATTTCATTTTTATGTAATAAATGCAATGTGATTTTCAAGTTTTTCAGTTGTGATAACACTCCACTGGCAACCTTGGTCGCCTTTGCCAAATCTCCATGCCATCCATTCCTTGCAAGATAGAAAGAAAGCTCATCATTCAGTCCAAAAGCAAAAATGAAGCAAAACAGAGTTTTAAAGTGAAATGTCAAATTTGCAACATTACAAAGTGGGTTTTTGAAAAGAAAAATCAGAATCCTTGGTATATATAAGATATTTTCAAGTTCAAAACTCCATTTGAATGCCAAGCAACAGCAGCGAGTAAAGAAGAAGTTGTGAGGAGTGAAACAAGTTGTTTGAGGGCTGACTGTGTTGAAGTTGCCGAGCATGACACATTGGGCAGGTGTCGCGACGCATCGGGCGAGCGCGATGCATTGGGTCGGCTCCTGTTGTTGAAATTTACTCCAGTGCGACGCGTTGGCAGAGCGCGGCGCACTGGGTTTGTTGCGCGACGCACTGGGCTGAAAAGCAAATTTCTTGCCATTTCTTCCAAATCCGCAAATCGACTTGGTCTCCCTTGTTCAAGTAAGTCAAAGCCACCTCTTAATTGAAAATGAGCAAGTGTTTGGTGTTGATTATGAGAATTTAAATACAAAATCTCAAACCCTATTGTCTTGTTGAAAGAGTGCTCCTTTAGGGTTTTAAAATTGGTTTGGTGTCAATCATTCCCATTTCCCCCATCCCTCCTCACTGTCTATCTTCTCACAACAGACCCCTTTCCCTATTCCCTTGTATCCCTAAGTCACTCATTCCTATTCCATTCCCATTATCCCCATCCCAATTGTAAAATTTCCCCAAACCCCAGGTTTATCCCAAAAAATTGAGTGGTTGTCCCTAAACCTTTCAACTCACAGATTTCAAATGGAAAATTTCACTTGATAAAAGTCCATTATTCCCACTACCCTATTCCTCCATAGTCCCTCCCATATTACCACATATTTGGCAATAAAACCAAGGACACCAAACTTTTCATTTTTCATCCAAGACAATATAGAACTTGGACATCATGGAGACAGATACCGATAGATCTTATGACCAAGACAGTGATTTCACCATTGAACTACATGCACCTAGAAGGCCTCATAAGAGTGGCAAACATGTGAGAGAGGAGCCCACCTCATTGGCTGAATTGCAGGCTTGTCCACTTGCCATGGCATGTTTTCAATAGCAGTCTTGTTATCAATTTTGTGAAATGGTTGCTAGGGTCCATCATCATCAGGAGCTGGCCCGTTTGTTTGTATTGCATTTACATGATGGTCAGGTCACCCTTGCCGGTGTAACATTCACTTTAACACCTGAAACTATCTCTCAAGCAACCAAAATACCAAATGTTGGAGAACAATGGAACAAAAGACAGCAGGTTGACAGAGTGCACTATGAGCCATATATCAGGCCTAGCTTTGTGAAACAACTCAGAAAAGTGTTTCCTTTCCAGTTCTTAAAGGATTCCTATGCTCCTCTGATGAAACTTATTATCAGATATTTCAGTTGTGAGGGCCGGTTTTCACGTCTCTATGCCTATCATATAAGGTTATTGATGCATTTTACCAGGGTGAGGATGATGAACCTCCCTTATTTCACGTGCCATAATATTGAGAGGATGACCACTCTCGTGCAAAGGAAAACTCCTGAGCAACAGTACAACAGTATCTATCACTTTGCACTCATCAAGATTGTGGTTATGCATCATCTCGGCTTGCAGGGTATTTCATGGGAGGATTTCATTTCTAATGATTTCTTCACAGTTCCTCAGGTTCCTTCGGAGGTTGTTCATGAGGCAGGTGAACCTTCATATCAGCATGAGGGTCAGGAGACAGATACTACTAGTGTGCTGATGTATGTCACTTATCAGAGAGGCACTAGAGGATTATTTGTAGTAGCCTGGCGAGTATTATCTCCACCTGGGGTGGAAGGGGTCTCACTTCCATCATCAGCAGCATAGGTACAGGTACAAGACAGGGGTCAGAGGCCCATGCAAGATTAGGGGCCTTCAGGAGGCCAAGATATAGGTTTCATACTCATTGATGAGGATTTGAGCTCACCAAGCTCAAAGTTGAGGGAGACTATTCAGGAGCAGAAGGCGGAGATAGACACTTTATCCGTCAATTTGAAAAGAGCCCAATGGATTATCAACTACCTTGAGCAGCAAAACAAATAGTTGGAAGATCAACAAACTATCATGGAGTTGCAAAATATCCGTGAGAAACGACAAGCTGCCCAAAGAAGCCAAACCGAGATGACATCCATTGAGCGAGAGATTGAGGCTGATCAAGAGACTTGGCTTGAGAGGGCCAATATTCATTTGGAGAAGCTGTTGGAGAAGGCCAATAAGGAAAATAACATGTTAAGGCACATGAAGAATCATTATTGGGTGAGAAATCATGTTTGCAAGGCACGAATCAAGATCCTGAAGGAAAAGTTAAAGAGGGCATTAAAGCGTCGCAAAAGGCATGATAGACTCCAAATTTTGGCTGAATATTCTTTTGCCCAGTATAGCACATGATGGTAGCCACTCAGCCCAAATTTTAAGAAATTTGGGACACATTTTGTCAATTTTGAATTTTTTGGCCTTAACACAGATTTTCCTGCCCGACGCGTCGCGCCACTTGGCGCACGCTTATGATTGGGAGCTCCTCTTGGGTAAAAATTTGTATTTTTGGATTTTTCATGAAAATTTATGCATGCCTACCCATTAACCAGATATTTTGACAAGTTTTGGGTTGCCAGAAGGGTAAAAAACACCCTAAAAATGACCTTTCTGCCCCTTTTTGGACACACAGGAAGCAGTATTGGGAAAACTCATTTTTTGAGGGAAAATGGAAAAAAAATTCTGAAATTACACTTGGGTTGGAAAGTAGACAAGAAAATATTTCCAACAAGCTATCCTGCACTCAATTTGGACACCGAGAAGGCCTTCAAAATCGGCTCCAAAGTGGCGCGACGCATAGAGATTTCAGGCGCGACGCATTGGGGATTTTGGCTCAGTTTTGACTCAGTAACTCTGTTTTTCGCCTAGTTTTGGCCAGTTTGAATTTTTTACTTCCACATGTAAAAATATTGATGTAATTTGATGTAATTTCATGGCTTTTGATGTAATTTTGACAAATTTTTACTCGTGGAAGTAGATTCATTCATCAAAAGGTGAATTGTAACTGAATGAATCAGTTTCCTATCTTATAGAGGCAAGCTGTTCCACTGCCTATTTTCCAGTTCTTAGTTTATATCTTGTTGAAACAGCTCCTAAACTAGTGTGCTCGATCCCTAGAGGCATGGGGATGAGTTATGCTTGTCTATGTCTTGTAGTTTCTCAGTGATTTTCAGGGTTGGACACTTGGGAATTGCTTGGAGCTTCATTGTACATTTCATCTCTGCATTTTGGCAAAGGAATAGACCAGGGTTTGCAGCACTCTTTGGGATCCATATGGCTCTTTGTTTTGATGGTGTGTTTCTCTCTGTGATTGTAAATTTACTAATGTTTCATGTGTATTATCATCCTTCTCATTTCTTCTTAAGTTAAACAAACAAGTAATAAAGGTGGAATTCATTAGATTTGCAGTGCTCTACCTTGAGTTTTTGTTTAATTTTATATGTTTTCAATTGCTTGAAGAGGATTCTTGACAGCCTCTTTCCCTCTTCAACTCCTCACCGGTCTTAGCTATCAATTTCATTCAATTTGAAGCATCAAAACAATTGCCTTTCTTGCCCCATTCAGCTCTCTGCAAAACTGATAATTTCCCAGACCCATAATTTTCCCTTCCCTTTGATCCAAAAAACACCTTCAAAATCAAACAAACTCTTTTAACATATATACCTAGCTTAAAATCAGCCTTTATTCAAGTCATCTCAAGCCTCACTGATCATTTTTGTGATATTGACAAGGAGAGAGCCCTTTCCCGATCTGGTAGGGCTAGCTATCAAATTAAGCGTGGTTTGATGTTACCCTAGACTCTGCCTTCCTTCAGCCTGAGGTAGATTTAGGCAATAACAAATTCCTACACTAATATTCTAAGATATGGCAGGGGTCTGTGAACAAACAGAACACTTCAATTTTCCTGGGAACAAGAGGCGAAGAAGGCGATTTGATCGATGACTGTGATGCCACCCTTATGGAGGAAGGCGAGCATGCGAAAGTAAGTAGATACAACCGGAGCCATAGCATAAACCTATGGTATTCCAAGTAAGATATTGTAGTCAAGGGGTCCGTCAACAACCTCAACTTCAATAGTAGCATTTTTTCCCCTAGTTCAACTTGCGGGTTACTGAGAATTCCACAAGGCTCTTATATGTACGACCATCAAAATATTTCAACGTCATAGGTGATTTTGATGAATGTGGCGAGCCAAGCGAGTTCCAATAATTCATAGACATGATACAAGTAGATGCACCTTCATCAATAATAGTCCAATGAATTAGGTGATTCAGGACTTTTACTTGGATAAAAAATGATAATTGCGTTGGCAATTGTGGCACATAGTTTGCATGGTTAAAGACTACGAGATTAGAGTCTGTTGGATCGATTCCACCAATTTCCGACAACAAAGCGTGCTTTTCGGAGGGAAAATTATGAAGAACCTCAGGCATTGACATGCCAATTAGGGGAATTTTGAGGTCTAAAATGGGCCTCATAAGAAAAATTTACAACAAAAATAAGCTTTATAACAACCAATAGGATTCAAGATGATGATGTCAACCATGGGGGATGATTCACCATTTTTTAAATAAAAGGGTAAAAATATTAAAAAATAATAAAATAATAAAACTACCTTTTCAACTCGTATTTTCAACTTATCTCCCAAAATTTTTACTCAAATTTCGAGCGGGAGTACTCGTTGGATGCGAAATTTAATTCCTCATCCAAGGAGTACCCATGTTGCATACTTTCAATGAACTCTACTACACGAAAAATGAGAAATACATAAAAAACATGATTGTAATCACGTTTTTTTATGTATTTCTCATTTTTGATATGTGGGATTATGAAAATATTTATTATCAGTGCCTAGCTTGGATGAAATTAAATTTCACATCAACAGTACTCTAAAATTTCGAAATTTTGGTAAAAACTTTGGGAGATAAGTTGAAA
Organism: Pinus albicaulis; assembly: GCA_034641835.2. NCBI lineage: Eukaryota > Viridiplantae > Streptophyta > Pinopsida > Pinales > Pinaceae > Pinus > Pinus albicaulis. Next base: position 1,586,011,536 of record CM076579.1, read on the forward strand.
ATATGAATTGAAAAAGTAGTTTTTTCTTTTTTCCCTCTAAAATTTGATGATGTCATCAAATCTTATTTGATTTTTTCCACTATTATTTTATAATTTCCTTAGGAGGCCCATTTTAGACCTCAAAATTCCCCTAATGACAGAAGGTGACTGAGCCAAATCTTTGACTATGTTATAATTTTGATTTACACGAGCTTGAGGGTTGAAAGTCGATTTATGAACGACTCCCTTTGGTGGCTTTATTGTTAACTTAGGAATAATATTCGGTGGAATTGAATCAGATGAAGTCGAAGTCGAAGTAGTAGGTTAATTTGTAGCCTGACTATTCGACGATGGAAGAGGATTACCATAATCTTTACTTCAAGTGGACACCAAAACATCAGTTTTGGGCTTAGTAGCGGATAACATAAGCACGTGTGAACTAGAAGCGTGATCTATAGCAACCATATGAATTTCTGGATTCAGAAAAGGGTCTGTTAACACATCATATGAAAGATAAGTCTTAAGAAGTTTTGAGACTTCTGAGTGGTGAGGATAGTCTCGCGTAAAATGCTCCTCGTTACATATTAAATAGGGGTAACGAGGTTTCCGAGAAGTACCGGATGTATCAGATGATTTTTCCTGCTGGGGTGAATTTTAGTTTTTCTTATCTATACCTTTCTTCTTACTTCTATGTTTCTTGTCACTTTTTCCCTTGTCAGATGACACAGCATGTATTTCCGAAGAAGATACAAGATCAGATGCAATAGGGGTTTTATTGGAGACAACAAGTTTGGAAACAGATGGTTGACTTGCTAGTTGAGTGCTAGCAGAACCAATCACACCATCGCTGACATGAAAGTCCTTACTAGATGGAGTAGGAGGAATAGTAAAATTTGGCTGCGGTGCATTCAGAATATTTTCATAGATCATGCTAAACTGAGTATAAATCAAATCCACATACTAGGCACGAGCAAATACTTGCTCTTCAGTGATAACACTACCTTTGGCCACGTCCTTGGTGATATATGGAAACAAAGACTTTATAAACCACTTAGATAAAAGTTGATCCGAAACAAAGGTTTTAACCATTTGACGATGACGACGCCACTCATGTATGTGATATGATATGTCAGTAGCAGTCGTCTGTTTAAATTTGGTCAAAAGTTTCGTTCTGGTTTCATATCTGACGGGTAACTGGAAGTGGGTTAGAAAAGTAGTAGTTAAATCCGTGAAGTTATCGAGAGAAGATCGTGGTAATTCAATATACCACTTTGCAACAAGACCTGTAAGCATTCGCTCAAAAATAAAAAGTCTAACGGAATCACCATTCAAGGAGTTTGAGGAACACCATAAATGATAAGTCATAACGTGCGTAGACAGATATTCTCCAGAGTTTCCATTGAATTTCAAAATATCGGAGGGTAATTTATGAGGAATCACCGATCACCAAGGTAAATAATGAATGAGATCATTAGTGAGCTGGCTTAAATAAGGTAACTCTAGTGTTGCAACAATCAACAACTGTCGATTTAGATCGGGTTGTGTGTAACCAGGGTAAGATGGAATTGCCTAGGAAATAGGCTATTGTGCACCGGCATAAGGAATCTGCTACTCGTAACCCTGAGATGCATAAGTTTGCTGACCAAAACCTTGATAGGCCTGTTGACCAGAACCTAGATAAGCTTATTGTTGACCAAGCCTAGCATAGGCTTGTTTACCAAGTCCAGGATAGGTTTGATACCATTGGAATTGTTGTTGTGGCTGCCATGGGATTTGATAATATGGTTATTGCCTGCCAGGATAGGTTGGACCAGGTTTTGAATAGACGGGGCCAGTAGAAGATTGTGACATTCCATACAAGGGTAAAATGGCATGTGGTTGTGAAATTCCTGATATAGATGGTTGCTTTAAACTAGCCTGGGAAGATGGATTATATAGAACTAAAACTTGAGGGTTAAGGGTTGAAGGACCCGCCTGAGAAGGCTGAGCTACGACCAATGAAGTAATAATAGGTGTAGTAGGTATGAATGGAACATGTTGAACTAGTTGATATGGGCACACAACCGTTTGTGGTTGAAAAGGCAAGGTAGTCTGTCATTGACAACCAGGCATTCTAGCATAAGATTGACCTAAAAATGAAGGAGTAATGCCATATGGGGTAACCATGGTTTCCCCCCCAGCATATGGAGTATAATCATATTGAGCATACTGACCTTAATATGTTGGGATTCTAGTAGAAACTGGATAATATGGACGGTAATTGGATGGACCAGCCTGATATTGAGCTGAAGATGTAAATAAAGGATTAGGCCTTTCAATACTCATAAGAGAGGAACCAGATAAAATTCCAGATGATTACATGGGAAAATTCCATGGACTCGAGGAGGCACCAGAGTGGGCTCCATTTAAAGAGTGGTAACCCTGTGGGATGGACGAACCACGGTAAATATGAGATTCAAGTGTGGTATAAAACATCGAAGAGGTAGAAACAATATATGTTTTCGTAGTTGTAACAGATGGTACAGTATGGGATATTGTCTTAGCCATGGTTAAATGACCCAGTAAATACCCTAAAGAATCTACGGAAAATTGAAACTGAGTAGGATCAACAGGAGTAATGTGGGTCAAGCGAGGAAAAGATGGATAAAGATGAAGCCCTGACCCAAAATGAGTTGGAGTTGTAGGGGTTGTCTCTTCCCTAGGTTCTTCCTCAATTGAAATAAAACCAAGTGGAAGTACTTCACCGTCAGGCCTGAGATAAATTTCAGGCGATATAATCTACGGTAAATATGAAGACTCAATAGTTACGGATGACTAAGGATGAGCCAGTTGATCATCTTCCGGCACAGGAACAACTTATTGTTGTTCAACTTCGGGATCAAGATGTTTTGGTAAAATAATGTTAGTTTCCAAATCAACTTCTGGTTGAACAACTTCAGGTTCTAGATTTACCGTTTCACTGGGTTCAACTTCAGTGTCCTAAGGTAACTGTGAGGGTTCCATCTTGATGGTAGTAGATAAATCGAGATCGCTAGAAATGAATCGAGACTCGGTACTTAAAGGATCAGATGACTCTGGTAAATTAGATGAAGATGAAGCACCAAAGGTTCCAGAGGTACCAGACTCAGTAAGACGAGCTTGCCTTCACTAACTATGTGTAGCTTCTAGCGGTAAAGGTGGTTTATTTGTTGTCCTACGTGAACGATGGGGAAAGGGTTGATATTCTTCCACAATTGTTGATTGATTTAATTATAAAAAATAAATAAACAAAAAGAGGGTAATTCTAGGCAAAAGGATTACCAAGCAACTATGAACTACAATATACCACCCCAGTAAACCAAGGGCTTACGTACGTGCAGGAAATATCCCCGAATGTTGTGTTCAGTGTATCACAGTGTGCAAGGCGATAGACTCGGTTACCTATGGATGGTAATAAACCTAATGTTGTCCTCCAAAATATAATCGATGTTACGTGGAGGCCCAATACATATAAGAGTTGTCTAATGTGAAACAGCACAGTGAGAGCATTCCCATATACTTTCATACTAGAACATGGCCCTATATACCCAAGGTACATGGATGAGCTCTGACATACTTACGTACGTGGAATGAGGTATCACACTCGGAATGTATCACAAACAATTAACGACAACTTCTATTTTTTACGACGGTGGAACACATCTCTAGCCTAGACCTCTAAATGTTATTGTTAAGTGACAATGCTCCCTTAGGTTAATTGAGATAAATTTTAAGTTGATATTGCTTAGAAATTTGCCTTTCATGTTCACCACGTGATGTATTTGAAATTCCTAGAATGAAACTAAGATGATAAGCATTCATTTCGATTCAATTTCAACAATGAAAACCTTAGCTACAAGGGACAAAGCAATCAGATCGTAAGCAATCAACAATAAGCACATCTAAATGAAAATTCCCTAACTATTCCTATGCAACACTGACAAACCCTATATGCAAATGCATGTTTTTCTTTTTGATTTCTTTTAAGTGTGAATGAACTAAAAAGAAACTAAGATGCACAAACAATCAATCAATAATTTCTAGAGAAATGAAGACTAATAGAACAATTCCTAATTTCGAAAATAAAGAACTGATCGAATGTAAAATTCAAAATTTGGAGCTATTTCAACAATGATAAAGAAAACAAGAAAAAACATTGAACAAACAGACACCCAAAGTGAGCAAGGATAGTAGAAGCAATCTGGACTCTAGAGGCAATCAAACACTTGAAAACACAACAAAAAAGACACTAAACTGGATGGTAAAAGACAAAAATAGGATGAATTTTGGTTGGTCACAGGAGCAATGCACCCTTGAGTGGGAGATAGTGCGTTGTAAAGCACTGTATCTAAGCCAACAGTGCTTTGCAGATCACTATGTCAAGACCAACAATGCATTGGTGCCAAAGGAGTCTCAAAATAGGCAAGAAAATACACTTCTTTCACCAAAACACATTCAAATGTCTGTAATGAAGCAAGTAAAGTATACTAGAGGCTGAAAAACAAGGATAAAACCACTAGGGATGATCAATTGAATCTCTTGTGTGGTCACCAATTTGTTTTATGGAAATCAAACCTACAGATAGATAAGTTTCCCTACGTGTGGTGGACGCACTTAGAACAACAGATGAAAGACACTTGACCTTTTCCTTAAGATAAAAATATAAGAGAAGAAAATATACTTGTTATACTTCGCTATTCTTCATCTCCCTTTTGTCACTTCTGTCACTCTCAATCGAACTAAACTCGTTTAATTGGTACCTACAATTACTAACAAAAGATAAACAACGACATAAAGGCATATGATCTATTCATATTAATCAAATTGAATCTACTGCATTTGAAAATACATATATAAAAGCATGAAAACATGTATTAGGAAAGGAAAAAATCTCTTTATTATAAGATAGAAGGAGAAGTTACTTGTAAGCAATACCCCAAAGATCTATAATATTACCAGCATAACACTACAAAATTCAAGCTCTTTCTCCTCTTTGCACTATTATCAGTGTTCAATTTATAAGAAATGAGGGTATTTTGGCATTAATTGGTCATTGAATGGCTTTTCCATAAATGGATGAGATAGTTTCCTTATTCAATGGGATAAAAAGATAAGTGATTTAATGGCTCCAGGGTGTTCATATTCGAGGTTATCAAATAGCATGATAGATGGAACCACTTCTAGAAGCCACTATAAAGTGGGAATATTCCCAGAATCATTTGAAAAATTCGCTCAAAGTCAACCAACACACTATTAAGTGGGCCTAGGTGCTATGCAACACTGGTTTTCATGGGATTAAGTGCTTTGCAAAGCACTTACTGCAGTCTAGGAGTGCGTTGGTGGCTCAATGGAGCATTTCAGCTAGAATTCAAGCAATGAAACTTTCATGGATAAAAACTAGCAATGGCATGAATTGTTTAAGGAAAGTAGCAACCGATTTAGAGTATGATAGACTCTATTTGTACTTATCTAAGTTTCGGGAGTGATGCCCAAATTGACCTGTAACACCTATTGAAGTTTCAAATTACCAAAAACAAAGGAAAACCCATTATAATGCTCGGTGATAGCTTTCCAATGGTGTTGACGGTTCGTCAAACCAAGCTATGGTTTGGTCATAATTGGCAAAGGAAAATTTAGGGTTTTTTCCTTTAAAAGGGTGATTTCCATCCAATTTGATTCATGTGCTAAGTGAGTTGTGGTGAATTTGGAGAGGAGGAGAAGGCCATAAATCCTGGGGTGATCGTAGCGAACAAACTGAACATTGGAATTAGGATCCGTCAGGTTGCAGGTAGGTTCCCTAACCTTATTCTACATTTTCATTCGTTTAGTAGTTCAGATTAGGTGCCCGGGACTCAGTAAGAGACCCTTGCCTCTCCTCATGGCTGGCTCGCACTATCCTTGGCCTGTAGTGCGACCTCGCTCGTAGTTTTCAAGGATAAAAATTGCGAGCTCATAGTTCTAGGGGTGGAAAATGCGAGCTGGAGTTGGAGGTGAGGTTTGGTCAGCTTGTTGGTTGAGAACCAAGACTTGAATGTTTATGATGCAGTTGTAATTCTCCAAACTGAAAAACATGATGGTGCTATGTAGGTATGGCAGAGTTGAGGATCAACTGGCGTGAGAGATATTTGGATGCTCTTCGGGCCGAGATCTAGGGGGATCAGGTGGTACGAGGAGCACTTGCTAGATATGGGGTTCTCAAGTTGGTTGAGAACCACTGATGAGGGTATGTGAGCCCTTACTATCAAGGATAGTGAGCTATTGGTATCCAAACTAGGAGGCCTTTATGGTGCAGGGGCACAAGATCGAGCTTAATTTCTAGGACATTTATTTTTTGACCGGACTCCCACCACCCCTAGAACCCATTGATGAGGGTAGGTGAGCCCTTACTATTAAGGATAGTGATCTATTGGGATCCGAACCAGGAGGCCTTTATGGTGCACGAGCACAAGATTGAGCTTAATATCTAGGACATTTATTTTTTGACCGTAATCCCACCACTAGGGGTGGTGGGAAACATTCATCCATTTTTACTGCGTGGGCAAAATATATCAAAGTTCATGGAGTGCCACTATATTTAGATTCTCATGCTAAGGGCATGACCATTACAATCAGTGATCTAAAGTGGCTGGAGACACAGGCTATGGCTACAAAGATAGTGCGGATCCTGGTCAATCAGGCATTCCATAACAACACTAGGGGGTAGATGATGTTGGTAGATAGTGTTTTGAGCGGGACCTACTATGGGTTGGCCCAAATGATGTTGTCGTCATTGAAACGACAGTTGTCACTATGCAAGTGATAGGTGAACCATGATTGTGCTTTTGGTACAGTTTTGTGCTCATTCTTCTTTGATAAAATACTCACGATCTAACCTCATGTGTAGATCTAGGATGGGGGCCCACAAGAGCCCAGGATGCGCCGCTGGGGGCAACTACTGTGGAGAGGAGGAGGGGGGGAGGGGAGTCAGAGACGGGTGTTCTGACCCGAGTTTTTCACACACTGGGATTAGATGTTGTTGTATATAAATGACTATCCATATAGTGTTATGAAGTTTCAGAGGGGCCCTGACTTGCAACTTCCGCTTGGTCGAACATGGGGACCAGATGGTAAGTGAAAGTTGATATATATTATGGTGCATTTAAAGTTTTTAGAATATGTAGGTGTACTGATTATTTACTTTTGGTATGCAAATATAGCACCAGTGAAATCGGAAGGGTATATGGGAGAATCCACAGCACTAGAGGCTGTAGGATCTAGTGGAGCGAGAGAAGATCAGAGCCAAGATTATAAGGCTCTGCTAGAGGATGTTTGTCGCAGGTGTGTGATGATGCTGACTGATGTATCATAGCGCGAGTGGCATGATCTTGAGGATGAGTACATTGAGATATGCATAGGGTTACCCTCAGAGTGGCCAGGGGTCATACGACGCATTGCGATGGCTGAGTAGGCAGTTTAGGATCTGTGAGCTAATGGAGCAGAGACATTGGCTTGGGACCCTCCAGATAGTGATTAGACATAGGGGCATGTGGTTCCCCTGATTTTGATTTTTGTAACATGCTATGGGAATTTTGGATGTCTTTAGAGTAGTGGACTCTAAACATTTATGATTTTGTCGATACATAATATGGATATGCATATTTTTATATATGATGAGTATATGGTTCTCCATTTGTTTTATTATTTTCTTGTGTTAACTTCATGTGATAAGTGCCAATATAGAATAATGTTTGCAATTTTATCGGCATAGTGATTTTGGGCTCTAGGTACATGACTGAATGTAATGGATTTGAATTCATGCACTAAGAGCTTCACTCGTAAATATTTTCTAAAAGGGACATGGTTATTCATAGGATACATGCCATTCAATTGTATGACAAGAAACAAGGAATCTAAATGAACATGAAGATGAAGGGTGTGATGATCAAGGGCATCGACTAACAAACCTATCACTGCATCATATTCAGCCTAGTTATTGGTGGCAAATCCAATGCATACGCCATTGGAGAGGACTTACGAGTGCAAGGGGGTAAAAATGGCCCAAGCTGCCGAGGCTACACTCTGAGTGTTATGAAACTACCTCCAAAAATGGAAGAAAAGAGAGATCAACACCTTAGAAATAAGCCACTTCGAGGGGGAAACATCCTTTACATTAAATAAATTAACAATTCCTGGATGATACAAATGAAAAAACCTGGACCTATATATAGGAGTTCATAGGGTCACAATATAATCCTAGCCGACCTAAAAATAATAATGTAAAGGAAAAATAATAAAAATATTGGGGATTACAGGGGTACAACAATAATAATAAGGGGGCTACACTAACAACAGTAAGGGACTACACTAGTAATAAAGGGACCTAACATGCCCCTCTCCTACAAAAAAAGTGTTGTCCTCAACGCTTGAGTAGCTTTGGGTACTTCTGTATAAAATTATCATCCTCTCATGTAGAATCTTCAATGGGTAAGTTCTTCCACTTGATGAGGTACTATGAAATTGATCTATTTTGTAGCTGTCGATTTCTTATTTCTATGACTGCTTCAGGTTCCAATATTATTTTTCCTTCCTCATCAAGTTCTAGAAATATTATTTGAACTAGAATTTTTTCACCTATAACCTTCTTTAAGCATGAAATATGGAAAACTGGATGCACTCGCGAAGAAGCAGGAAGCTCCACTTTGTATGCCATAGTACCAATATTTTTCAACACCTTGTAAGGAACATAGTACTTTGGTGATAATTTATTATAATTCTTAGTTTTCCTGAGGGAAATTTGTTTGTATGGATGTAGCTGTAACAATACCCAGTCTCCTACATCAAAACTTCTCTCGATGCGATGTTGATCTGCCTGTTGTTTCATTCGATTTTGTGCAAAATTTAGGTTATCCTATAAGAGTCGAAGAGCTTCTTGTTGATGCTCAATGTGATATTACATAGCTTGAACCTTAGCATTTTCTCTTAAATATGATGTGATGGATAGTGGATGATATCCATAAAGTGCCATAAATGGTGTTGTTGTGGTGGATTCGACACTCGGGTGTACGAAATCACACACATTTAGAGAATGTGGTCTTTTCTCTAAACCATTAGTAATAGGCAGTATCTGGGGGGAGCTCAGAAGTATACGACTTAAAATGAAGTAATACACTTAAGTATGCTCTGTTGAAAAATTAAAACTAAAAACATAAAAAAGAAGCTAAATAGAGAGTTCCAAATAGTAACAAGGTAAACAACGGCTCGATGGCCTTCTTCTCATTGAATGCTTGGAATGAATACAAATCTTACCCACTTTCCAAGGGGCCTAGGTAGAGGGTCTAGGACCCGACACAAGGATGTTTTTCCTTCAAGTTCCACCTTCTGATGTAGTTCAACTCTCTCTCTATGCTGCAATAGACTTAAATTGTTGGGTGGCCAACAATTGAGTCCTCTTCTTTAGCTCCTGCTCCTTGGTTCACACAAACAACTGGTGTTGCTTGGGAAACTATGGCCAGCATAACCTTGTTCTCACAAATTGTTCATCTCTTTGAGGGTTTATATAGTTGAGCTTTCAAACCACCTTCCCTCCCTTGGTACATGGTGGATAGTGACCCAAGGGAGGGGTAATATTCCATTGTGAGCTGAAATATTCTTTTGTGTGCTCAGACAAGGCCTAAGGAGGCGCTCCTTAGAATGGGGGTTAGTCTATGACGTACCCAGCTGTGAATTCAGCTGGCTTCCCGTATGGGATGTACTATTCTTCATGGGCATGGGAGGCTAATTTGGGTCATGTGTGATGGGGTCATTAGTGAGCTTGGCTAAATCCAGTAGATTTAATGCTGCTAAGAAGGGTGACTGAGAGGTTGACGCCATGGAAATGTGTGAAGACACGAAGTTCTGGTTAGAATGGGGGTTAGTCTGTGACGTACCCGGTTGTGAATTCAGCTGGCTTCCCATATGGGATGCACTCTTCTGCCCCCTAGGGGACGAGGGGGGAGTGATGTGCAGTGTGGTGTTGGGAGACCAGTTAGGTTTCCCAATGAAGGTTGCTACAAGAAAGGAGGAAACAACCACTATGGCAATGTTCCATCTTTGACGCCTAAACGACGAAAGACTTGGAACCCCTCCCATTAATGGGGGGAGGTCCAAAAGACACCTGGACCAACGAGGTTCCATCGGAACCACCTGAGGGTCATCCAAGTTAGATTTTGGAAATTTTTTTTGAGGGGATTGAGTCTATGATCACGTCAAATTTATGGCCACATACATAAAACAAAGAAAAAAAGAAATGATTTTTCCTTTAATTTAATATATGTGATCAATCAAGCGAAAAATGGTTTCGTATTTTTGCGTGTGATATTCAAAAACCTAGAAGACCTAATAATCTCCTCACACTCTCAAAAGTAACTGGGCCTTGAGAGGATTTCTTGCGAGTGCTGGCACAACGTCCCGAAAGAACTAGCGACACCCCCAGTCAGCCGAAGAGAATCAACCAAGGTAAGGGTAGAGGGTCTGGCGCTTGCCTGCACCGTCACCTATAGGGTAAAGGATGCACTAGTTTTGGCCACTAAGAACCACTGTCCCATGTGAGCATTCGAGTCTTGGGCTTCTTGGTAGTCAACTAACAGTACCAAGTATTAGACGGGTTAGGTAGCCCCAACTAATATCACACGCACTGCGCCTAAGCCTAACCCCCTCTGAATCGGGTCTATGCCGCGCTCGGGTTTTCTTTTCCATGGGCTGATAGGTGGATTTTAAGCTCCCTAAAAACGTAACTTCTATGTTTCAAATGTGAAGCGTGATCAAGGTGGCTTATTGGATGCCTACCCCCTTGATCCTAACTTAAACTATAATTTCTCTTATGGCCCCTGTGGGGAGAGTTTAGTGAGTTGGTTTAAGTTATTTTTAGGTGGCTTGCTTTTCTTAGTGGGTGAATGTGTGTGAGCGTATGGTGAACAATCTCATAATTTGAACATATGGATATCGGTGATCCATTACAAATGTCCCCCTAGTTAAACTATGTGACGTTGTTCCTTGCTCAAATAAAAAGCATTTGCGGATAATGGGCCATTTCCAAAACCTCCTAATTAGTCTATGTGAGTGACTAAAGGGAGATGGAAAATCACAAATGTAGAGTGTTCATATGCTTTTCTAGGGTCACCCAATGGCGCAAAGACAGTAGAGATTACTTACTCTAACTTGCAATTAAGTCCTGGTCCCGTAATTTCCTAAATGCAAAAATTGAAATTTAAACTAAACAATTTCTACACTAGCTTATGCATGTGTGGTCACGAGCCACTTACGTGGACTAGTTAAACTAAGTATGCATACCAGAATTTGCAAAAACATAAATTGTTCAGAAAGCAATGGTTAATTCGCCCCCTACTTAAACTATGTAAATACTTTTTGCAAAAAATCAACTTAAATGAAAACTAACTAAATGCCTACAAAAAGCAACAAAAATCAGTCTTCAAAAGCTGTGGGGTATCAACACAGGTGTTGGCAGATACATTAGGGGCTGCCCAACACACTTAACAAGTAGAAAAATGCAGCAGGTATGGAGAAAAAAATCTCTCTGCAAATTGCGCGCAAAACCTTTTGACAGGTGCACCTTCCTACGTGCAGGTCATTCCTGAACGCGCGCACTGCGCATCTGTATTTAAAAACAACGTGTGAAATTCCTGCAAGTAAAAAATTAGGAGCTGCCTTCTTCAATCTATCACTTCAGTGAGTCTAGGGACTGGAAGATGGGTCAGAGGACTGTCAGCTCCACTCCAGCATAGACTAAGGGTCTCCTACAAATAATGGCACAACCACATAAACTTGAAACACGTCAGTGGAGTCGCCAATCCTATTGTGGTGGATTCAACACTCGAGTGTACGAAATCACACACATTTAGAGAATGTGGTCTTTTCTTTAAACCATAAGTAATAGGTAGTATCTGGGGGGAGCTCAGAAGTATAAGACTTAAAACGAAGTAATACACTTAAGTATGCTCTATTGAAAAAGTAAAACTAAAAACATAAAAAAGAAGCTAAATATAGAGTTCCAAACAATAACAAGGTAAATAATGGCTCGATGGCCTTCTTCTCATTGAATTCTTGGAATGAATACAAATCTTACCCACTTTCCAAAGGGCCTAGGCAGAGGCTCTAGGACCCGACGCAAGGATGTTTGTCCTTCAAGTTCTGCCTTTTGACGCAGTTCAACTCTCTCTCTATGCTGCAATAGACTGAAATTGTTGGGTGGCCAACAACTGAGTCCTATTTTTCAGCTCCTACTCCTTGTTTCACACAAATAGCTGGTGTTGCTTAGGCAACTTTTGCTAGCATAACCTTGTGCTCACAAATTTTTCATCTCTTTGAGGGTTTATATAGTTGAGCTTTCAAACCACCTTCCCTCCCTTGGTACATGGTGGATAGTGACCCAAGGGAGGGGAAATATTCCATTGTGGGCTGAAATATGCTTTTGTGTGCTCACACAAGGCCTAAGGAGGTGCTAGTGTTGTCCTTAGGAGACTTTCACATAAGGAGAAACTGTCATTTACCTGCTTGTGGTCCCGGAAAGGGACTTTTTTCCATTTCTAGGAATGCACGCTTATTGGGCTCTAGTGTGCGCAGAAGGCGCACTTATCGAAGGAAAAAGCGTGCACTCGGGCATTTATGACTAGTTCAATCTTGAATTTCGCCAAACCTTAGAGATTCTTAATATTTTGATTCCATAATGTATCTCTGTCCTATAAATCCTTGGGGTTGACATTACTTTTGTTGTACGATTTTCTAGTGTTAACAGGTGTCATTTTTGCTGCAGTATGGAAGGAAGTGTTATACCATCATTCAGCGAGAGGTAACCACTTGACCCATCGTGTTTGTTTATCAGATACAAAACAACAAATATATCCTTCCAAACATTTTATTCACTATCTCAGTTTGACCATCAGATTAAGGATGATAAGATGAGCTATGAGCTAGTTGAGTACCCAAACAAGAAACTAATTCTGTCAAAACATTTCCAGTAAAAACGGGATCCCTTTCGCTTACAATAATCTTTGGGTTTCCATTTAGTTTTTAATTGTTTCCATAAATGCAATATCAATTGTATATGCTTTAAATGGATGAGATAATGCACAAAAGTGTGCATACTTGGTAAGTCTATCAACTACCACCATGATGACACTCATTCGTTGGACTTAGGTAAACCTGTGATAAAATCCATTGAAATATCCTCCCAACATTGACTTGGAATAGATAAAGGTTGTAGAAGACCCGGGGTCTTAATTGTCTCAACTTTATTTTTTTGGCAAACCAAAAATTCTGCCACATACTTTGGAACATCAGATTTAAGGCCATCCCAAAAAAATCCCTTTTAAACCCTGTGGTAAGTTTTTAAAAACCACAAGTGTCCTCCTAAAGGAGAAGTGTGTAATTCCAAAATAATATTTTCTTTTAGTTGGGAATTATTAAAAATATATAAGCAATCTTTTTACCATAACAAATCATTTTTCCAACTAAATGTATCTGGTGTACTAGGATCTTGCTGCAAATTTTGAATTTGTGTGTGTCCACAATTCTTCGTCCTTCTTCCATTCATCCATTGCTTCGGTTATCAAATCTAGTTGGATAATAGAAATGGAAAAAAGCAATACTTCCATCTCTTTATTCTTTCTTGAGATTGCATCTGAAACAACATTTAGCTTCCCTTTTTTGTATATGATTTCAAAGTCATAACCCAACATTTTTGTGACTCATTTTTGCTGCTCTTCTGAAGATAGTATTTTTTCCAAAAAGTACTTAAGACTATCATAATCAGTTTTTACCTTGAAGTGTCTTCGCATTAGGTAATTTAGTCATTTATTTAGTGCATGTAGTATTGCTAACATTTCCTTCTCATAAATAGCTTTCTATAAATACTTTCCTTTGATTGGGTGACTTTCAAAAGAAATGGTTCTTCCATCTTGCATTAAAATAGCACCAATTCAATTTCCTGAGGCATCACATTCCACAATAAAGGATTTTGTGAAGTTTGGCGTAGCCAAGACCGGTGCTAGGCACATTGCCCCTTTAAGATGTTCAAAGACCTTAGTTTCTTCAGGAGTCCATGAAAATGCATCTTTCTTCAATAATGTTGTTAGAGGTGATGCTATTCTCCCATAATTCTTAACAAACTTATGATAATACCATGTTAACATGAGAAATCCTCGCAAATGCTTTATGGTTGTGGGGACTTTCCATTCCTTAATGGCTTTAATTTTGCTAGGGTCTACCTTAACACCCTCGTGAGATACAATATGACCTAGATATTCTACCTCTTGTACTCCAACGAAACATTTGGATGTTTTTGCATATAATTTTTTCTCCTCCAATAGTTTGAGCACCTTGTCAACATGTTGAACATGATCCTTATATCATCAAAAAATACTAGTACAAATTTTCTAAGGAAGGTTTTGAAAATGGAATTCATCAACCCTTCAAATGTAGCAGGTGCATTGGAAAGGCCAAAAGGCATGACCAAAAATTCATAATGATCCTCATGAGTTCAAAATGTTGTTTTTAGAATATCTTCAGTCTTCATTCTAATTTGCTAATATCCTAAACGAAGATCCAACTTGGTAAAATAAATTGGTCCATGTAATTCATCCAATAATTCATCAATCACAGGAATGGGAAATTTGTCTTTAATAGTGAGCTTATTGAGATCCTTATAATCCAGACACATGTGCCATGATCGATCCTTCTTGTGAACCAATACTACTAGAGCAGAGAAAGAACTTTGAATAGGTTGAATTATACCAGCCTCTAATATTTCTGCAATCATTCGTTCAATTGCGCTTTTTTGGACATAAGTATATCTATAAGGCCTGATGTTTGGAGGAACACTTCCTAGAATCAAATGAATAGCATGATCATGAATAGGTGGGAGTCCTTTGGGACTTTCAAACACCTTGGAATGATTGTCCAAGACTTTTTGGAGATCTGGAGAAATAAATCATTTTGATGTTGGAACTTCTAGTGAGAATAATTGTGCAATTACGCCTCGTTGTTCTTTCTTCAGAAGCTTTGTCATGAAATTAGAGCTTATTATCTTTCCCAACTTCCCTACGATACCCCATAATTCGACTTCCTTTCCTTTCGAAAAAATTTTCAAGAAAAGTTCTTGAAAATTAAAAGCTACCATCCCCAAATATTGTAACCATTGTACTCCTAGTACAACATAAGCACCTCCCATTGGAATGGAAAGCATTGGACTATTCAATACATATTCCCCCATGGTTAGCTTGATATTATGGCATTTTCTAGAGAAATTTATAGTTCCTCCATTTGCAACCATCACTTGAAATTCTCGTGTTGGGTATAGGAAACAATTCAATTCCTTGGCTACCTTACAATGAATAAAATTATGGGTACTACCCGAATCAGTCAACACTATTAACTTTTTCTTCTTGATATTTCCTTCTATATTGAGAGTTTGAGGAGTGGTAATCCCTACCAATGCATTACATGATATGTTCAGACTCATTTCTTCTTCTTCTAGGGTTGGTTCCTAGTGTATATCCTCTTCTTTTGAAGTTTCTTGTTCATTTTCTTCCTCCTCTTCACAATATATGTAAGATAATTTCTTCTCAGCACACTTACGACCCTTAGTGTATTTTCTATCACAACTGTTAACACTGGAAAAACGTACAGAAGAAGATGACATTAATTAATGTCAAGGAAAAGGATTTACAGGGCAGGAAGACATTATGGAATCAAGAAAGTATTTAAAATCTCTAAGGTTTTGAGAAAACCATATTTGAACTAGTATTAAATGCTAAATTGCATACTTAATCCTTCGAGAAGAGTGCCTTCTGCACGCCTTTTTGCCCGATAAGCGTGCATTCCTGAAAGTGGCAAAATGTCGCTTTCCGAGACCACACAAAGCAAAGGATAGTTTCTCCTTACATGAAGCCCCCTAAGGACAACCACCAGCGCCTCCTTAGACACTATGTGAGCACACAAAGGAATATTTGGAGCACACAATGGAATCATACCTCTCCCTTGCCTCACCATCCACCATGTACCAAGGGAGGGAAGGAGGATTTGAAATCCCCTATATAAAGGCACCAAGAGATGAAGAATGGGTGATTGGCATTGTTATGCTGGTCAAAATTACCCAAGCAATACCAACAACGTGTGATATAGAGCCAGATATAGAGGAGTCTCAATTGTTGGCCACCCAACAATCCTAGTCCATCACAGTGGAGAGAGAGGGATGTTACACCATTTTTTGGTCATCTAACCTATTATTATTATATAAACCTAAGTACACCATGTAAGACCAAGTTTACCCTAAGTAAAATTGCTTTCACCATGTGAAATAACTTATTTGTTTACTTTTCCCAGTCATATTTAACCCAAAACAAGGAAATCAATTAAATGAATCCTTATTTATTTAATTATTTCCTAAGAATAAGTTATTTAAATCATTATTTAAATAATATTCTTAGTTAAATTTGACTAAATCATCCATAAATAGTTAAATAAATCATTATTTATTTAATTATATTCCCATCATTTCCCTAAAATGATAAATAAATCATTTATTTATTTATTATTTATAAATAAAGGAATTGACCCAAGTCAAAAATCCTTTTCCCTCCAACAAATATAATAAAATATTCCTAAATGGTGGTTCTAGAATTCGAATAATAATATTTTATTCATGCACCGAGTTCTAGACCACCCTAATATTTTGTTATAAATAGAAGGGTTTTCCCCATTCATTAGTCACCTCCATTGCATTAGATCACTCTGGATCTACTCGTGGTCACCATTTTCCATTTTTGTCTTGTGAGCTCCCATTGAGTTCTATGTTTGTCTGGGTTTCCTACACCAATAAGAGAGAGGAATTTTAGATCTGAAACGTTGAGGACTTTCAAGAACCCATCCCATTGAGGAGAACCGGAAAACACCTTTCTTGTTTTCCTCTCAGGTGCCCCCTTTTTATATAATACAAACATTCTTTCAAATACATTGTTCTTGTCTTGTCTATTGGATGCATGGAGCCATATTTTACTTTATCTGCTTAATGTCTTTTATGCTTAGATCTGGATTTGTGCAGCATTATTTGGATCATATAATTGCAGATTTAAATATGTTTGGCAGCCATAATCAATGTTAGGGCTCTTTGTTATGCGTAGCTAAAGTGATCTTTTACGACGAAAGATTCATACTAACAATTGGCGACTCCACACGGGTTTTATTTTGCGACTGCTGTCGTTTTATATATTCCTGCATATCCATCTATTTCAGACCCTAGGGTTTCTCTTCAGTTTTCTATATTTCCTATTTTTATGGTGCTTTTCACCTCTAAAACCTCAAACATTCAAATTTTTACCTTCCGTGTGTTTCTGGCCTTATTCCGCAAGTGACAGACATCAGCTGCAGCTGAGATGACAAATTTTTCTGAAATCTGCCCCCGAGAGACCCACATCTGCAGGTTGCACTTATTGGCCCAAAAACTGTGACCTGGCCTTGAGGTCACACTTTTCTACCCAAAATCTGCGACTTGGACTGAAAACAGGTCAGAACCTGTGACCTGCACTTTTTTCTGCAATTTTCCAGCACTTTTTCTGGGTTTGTCTGAAGCTTCTGTCAAGGTTTTCTAGCCTCTGTCTCCACCCATTTAGACCTGTTTCTGATTTTTTTCACTCAACTAAGTGGGAATCTTGCCCCTTAGGGCTCTAGTACCCTTTAATTTTTGTGGGAGAGTTTTTGTTGTTTCAGAAGTCTGATTTTCCAGGGTTTCAGCCTTATTGCTTTTAGATTTGATACCTCCTTTTCAGATCCCTTTAGATCAGCTCTTCTCCCTTTCAAATCACCTCATATAGTTTTGTTTGGGTTATTTTCTAGGGCCGCCTCCTTGTCCCTTCTGTTTTTAGCTGATCTCCTCCTTTTTAGCAGCAACCTTGCCTCTGCCTCTTTGTTGTTCTCTGCACCTCTTTTCAACAGATTTCTCCTTAGATCCCCGTCCCTCCCGACCTTAGATCTATTGGCCTCTTTTTAGCGTGCTTTGCTTAGTTTTTTCCCTCTTATAGACTAGTTTTGAGAGACCCGCCTTCTTGGGTTAGCTTGATGCATTAGTAGTTGTTAATTTTTTGTTCTTTCAATCTTATTTAATACAGATTTATTTTCAGTTACGCAGCACACTTTTTCTTTTACTCTCAAAACGTCTGGGTTTAAACAATTAAAATTAACGCACGCCACACACTGACCCTAAGTGAAGAAGAGCCTGGTTAACACCGCCTGGCACAGACTTTAAAATCAATTGACACTGCACCTCTCTGCCCTTGTTTCGACATTGACCTCACTTGATTTTGCCTCTCCCTGCCCTTGTTGGTTTTTCTTCTTCCCGTCATCATTGCGCCCCCAAGGCGTTTGTCCTGGAGACTTCTTGGCCTTCACCCTCAGTTTCCGGTTGGTCGACTTCCTCCTTCCCATAATCATCGAGTAAGTCCTCCCCCGAGTCCGCACTCTCACTCTTCTTCTGATTCTTCGGGTTCTCCCCCTACTCCTGGTTCTCTCCCTGTTACTTTCACTATGTCTACTTCAGGGCCTACTACCATCAGCAACCCCAGTTCTACTTCTGGGTCTATTTCCAGTGGAACCACTATGAGACCTACCTCGACTGCCCCTTTGCTTCCTTATATGGCCTACCTCAGTCTCCCCGACTTCAATCAGCTGATTAATGATCCTATCCGCCATGATGTCAGTTGGCCTACTATGCCAACCAAGCTCCCCTCCGACATTCCCAAGTTCGAAGGCCTTGCTAGTGAAGATCCCTCCAACCATATTCGATCTTTCCACATGTGGTGTTCCTCCAATTCCATCACCGATGACTCTATCCGTCTTCGAATGTTCCAATGCACGCTTACCAGCGAAGCTTCTAAATGGTATGTTGATCAAGCCACCTCTTCCCATACCACCTTTGCGACCATTGCCCAAGACTTTTTATCTTATTTCCAGCTCCCTCTCCGATACGACACTGGTACTGAACTCTTAACTTATTTTCATCAATCCTCTTCAACCCGCCTTTCCGCTTATGTCTAGGAATGGCAACGAAGACGGCGCTTGTGTCGCGCTCCCCCCTTTGAAGATCAGTTTTACATGGACTGGTTCCTTTGCTCTCTCTTACCTCCCATTGGCAAAGATGTCGCATCCCATTTTCCCCAAACTGAAGAAGCCGCCCTCCAAATAGCCTTGAAATATGACCTTATCTATGCCCAATCTGGTTATGTTTATACCGTCCTTCCTGACCTCCCCAAGCCCAGTGGCCCTAATGCCTCGTGGGCATCTCACTCTGCCGACGGTATCGTTGGAGCCCTATCACATACCTCTGCTCAACCTCTTTTGGGCTATGGTTTCCCTCCAGGAGGGGCCAGTCCCTCTGGCACTTTCCCCCCTCCAGGTAGCATGTATCCAGGATACGACATGCCTCCTCCTTTTTCCCACACTCCTGCTTACCTCAATGTTGCCCATCCTACCCCTTATCCATACCCACAACCTGGTGTCCTAGCTCCTCCAGCATTTGGACCTCCCACTCCCTTTCCTTCTCCACCCTCGCAACCGCACTTACTACCCCCTCTAGGGCAAGTATTTGCGCAGCAGGGGGAAACTAATCTTCTTCCTTCTCAAAGAAAGAGGAAAGGCAATCAATCTGCTTCTGGTAATCGTGGATCCAATCCTTGCAGTATTGACTCTACCACTACCAACCAGCAATAGGGCTCTCAGCCCAAGCCGGATAGGCCACTTCGCACCAATAGGCCATATTCGTGTTGCGGTGTTTATGGTCATTACACTCACGATTGTCCCTTATTACCACAAATGCGGCAGATGTGGGAGTCTCAGGCCACCGTGCGGGGACAACACTCGTCCCCTACTGTCCCTCCCAATCCAGCTACTTCTCAACCCGCTGTGTTTATCGATCCTTTCCCTCAACAAGGATTCGTGGCCACCCAACCTTCCCCTTCTAGTTCCTTCGATTACTAGATTCTCATGATGGCCTCTGACCAACCTCTCACCGTCGACCTCAACCTTCAAACTCAGTCCCGCCAGTATTCCACACCTCCCGTTCCGTCTGTCTCCGAGTCCCCATCTTCAGGCCCTATAGAGCCTCTGTCGACACCCAATGGTCCCTTGCAAATCCCTCCACCAAAAGCTGAGGTTCATACCAAGACTCCTAAGGGCCCATTACGTCGAAATGCTGCCTCTGGTTAGGTTGCCCATTCATACAGCATAGTAGATGACCTGGCACAATCTCCTGCTACCATTTCAACACTGGAACTCCTCCAGTCGTGTCCTTCTCAAAAGAAGGCTCTACTATCTGCCATGGGTGCTATAGATCTTGCTGATGACCAATTGATTGATTTCGACACCCGCCAGTCAGACCATCCCCCTCTTCCTGCTTTTGTTGCTTTCCAAATCCCAGTCAAAATTCGAAATGCCAACATCGCTCGGTGTATCATTGATGAGGGGGGAATCGACCTGTGCGATATCTGCTTTGGTTTGGAAACAACTTGGATCTCCTGAGCTGGCCCCTTCCACAATCACCCTTCGTGCGTGGGATGGACATGCCTCCCAGCCCATCGGCCTTTTCCGTAACTGTCCTATTACCCTTGCAGGTAAGACTGTTTGTGTCGACGTTGAATTTATCGATGCCCCTCTTAACTACAACATTATTTTGGGGCGTAGTTACACCTATGCCATGTCTTCCGTCTCATCCGCAGTCCACTGCAAGATGTTTTTCCCTCATAATGGCAAGATTGTCACGATTGACCAGTTGACTTACCATGAACCAAAATCTTAGACCTCCCTTAAGTCCACCATCTCTACTGTCACCAATAAGCCAACTGTTGATTCTTTGACCAGTGTTTCCCCTGGCATCTACAAAGACTCCTCATTGCTTGGAACTTTCCCGGGTCCTCCCCCTCCTCCTGTCTCTGATCCCAGCCTGGCGAATGTTTGTATGATGCAATCATCTTAGGCTTCTCTTCCGCAGCCTGCTTCGGCTAGTCAGCAACCTCAACCTCGTCCACTGCACCCTGCTCCTAGCCCTTTTCCTCAGCCAACTGAACCTCTCCCGCTTGGACCTTCCCATCCCCCTCACACTCAGGAACCTCCCTACCCTCTTGAGTCGATTCCCTCCAGTCTACACCATATGGGAACCGTCCCTCCTGGTCATTACCCCGCCGGTCAGATACCTTTCCTTGGTCCTCCCCCTGACATCTATTCGGTTCCCGTCATGGTCACCCTTTCCCTCCCTAATTTAACCTTGGGAATACCAGTATGGTATCTTACTCCTCCAGCCGAGACCCCACCGGGTCATCCCAAACCATACATTGTTATGACACCAGTGCAACCGATTCCCTTCGCTTCTTCCACCACTACCGTGCCCCTAGCCCCTCCACAGGACCCTCCTCATGCTGAGACAGCTACAAGCAAGAAAAGAAAAACTCGCAAGGGGGCCTCCAAAGACAATACCACTGCACCCAAACCTACCCCTCCCCCACCCGCCAAGCCTTGTGCCTTTTGTGATGGTATCGGTCATCCCACCCATACTTGTCCTGAGTTGCCCCGTATCCAACCCATGGTTAAAGTCACGTTCCCTGAATCTACGATCCCTGAAACCTCTGTTTCTTCCTCATCCGCAACCAAGAACCCAAAGACTCTTCGCACCAACAAACCCTGTGCTCTATGTGGTGTCCATGGCCATTATTCTCACCATTGTCCTCACCTCACGCATTATCGAGCCTCTTTAGAGGTCATTCGTGAGTACGAAATTGAAAAAAATCAATCCGCCTCTCCCATCCTTGCTCAATATGCATCAGGTCTACTCGAGGATCCCCATGCTACCATTGACATTCCTCCCCCTGATGTTGAGATGTCAGAACCTGATGCCTCCCTCCTATACCTATCATCATCCGCATGACCCTCGGAGTACATTCCCCCTGAATCCACTCCATCTGTTCTGCTTGATTCCCCTTCAGACACATTTTCGGGCTCTTCATGTTTTGACCATATTTTTACCTGTTCTTCTGTCATTCCCCGTGATGACCCCTATCTGCACCTCTCTTCACACACTGATGATTTAGGTAGCCTTGCAGCGTCATGTGGTTTTCTTGACCTTTCCATTTCCTCCCATAATCACAATCATACCATCCGTCTCTATGATGTTCTTCGCAGCCTGAGTTCCCGCTCTTCACCCCATAGTTCTCATTCATCTCTCTCTAGTCGATCTATGAGTCCTAAACTTCCTACCCGGACTGCTCACTCCCATAGTCATCAGTGGATGTCTACCCTCTACGCATGCTGCCATCCTTATTCTCATCCCTCCCATTTCTTGTCTTGTGACACTATTCCACTGGCCCTCTTGTCCACACATTATCTTGGCTATGTCGATAGTCTCTTAGCTGATGCCCTCTCTCATCACATCCTCCATCTGCATGTTCATTTAGATTCCCTGCTTCTTGTCTCACAGCTTAATGGTGTCTATCGTGTGCATAACCCTATCCTGTTTAGACAATATTTACGAGTGAAACTTTTGATACGTGAATTTAGATTCATTACTTTCATCCATCTCCCTAGAAGTCAAAATCACTACGTACATCAAATCGCAAATCATGTCCTAGACTGGAATTTATCACACACAAGAAAATAACATTTAACATCATCAAAAAAATGTATATAAATCATATATATCATATGAAATGTGTTTTTAGAGTCCATCTACTCTGATACATATGACATGCCCATAGCATATTACAAAAAACAAAACTACAAAAATGGGGGGCACCACTTGCCCCTACATAGACACTAGGGGGCACCACATGCCCTACATCTAATCACTCTCTGGAGGATCCCAAGCCAACGGCTCTGCTCACGCAACTCGTAGATCACGCACAGTCTGACCGACCATCGCCATGCATCGCATGATACCTCGCCATTCCGAGGGTAGCCCAATACATAACTCTATGTACTGGTCGTCTAAATCCTACCAACCATGCTCCGACACACCGGTCAGCAGCCCCTCAAATCTATGACGGATGTCCTCCAACAGAGCAGCCATATCCTTGTTCTGTGTTGTTCTTGATCCACTTGCACCTGTAGCTCCTGCTACTACAGGTCGTCCCATATATCCGGCCGGTTTTACCAGAGCTATATCTGCATTCCAAAAAATATAAGGATTAGTACCATGAATACTAGTCACAAACTCTAAAATTCACATACAAGATTAGTTGCTTGTCACTTATCATCGGGTCCCCACACTCGACCAGGCAGAAGAGGCTAGCCCGGATCGCCCCAATAACTCATCCCACTATAGGGATAGTCGTCTATGTATAATGGAATCTGATCCCAATGGGTGAAGAACTCTGGTCGGAACACCCGTCCCACTGCCCTTCCCCCTCCTCTACATAGTAGTCGTCCCCACCGATGCATTCGGGGCTCTCTCGGACCTCCATCAGGTAACTGTATACGAGGCCGTAAGGTCAGGATCTTCTCAAAGAAGAAAGAGCACAATACCGTCCCATAGGCACAATCATGATTCACTTTCCGCTTGCATAGCGACAACTGTCGTTTCATCGACACCAACATCATCTGGGCCCACCCATAGTAGGTCCCACCCAATACACTCTCTAGAATCATCATCTGCCCTCCAATGATGTGATGGAACGCCTGGCTGCCCAAAATCCGCAACACTGCTGCTGCCACTGCCCGAGTCTCCAACCTCTCTAGATCCCCAATCGATATCCGAGTCCCTTTGACTCGGACACCTGGTCGACAATGTCGCTCAACAAACTCCATGATGTTATGCCCTTGCCGTAACACTGGTTGTGTATTTCCCACCATCCCTAATGGTGGGAGACTAGTTAGGAAATACAGATCCTAGACTGTCAGCTCAATCCTGTGCCCCTGCACTATAAACACCTCATGGTCTGGATCCCAGTAACTAATAATCCGAGCCAACAAAGGCTAACCAGCCCTCATCAAAGGGTTCTCCACAAATTTCAAAACCCCAAATCTAGCCAATGCATGACGGACACCCTGATCCACTTGGATCTCCATCCGTAATGGACCTAGGTCTCTCTCTCTCCATTTGATCCGTATATCTGCCATATCTGCACAAAACCATCATCTTTGTCAGTCTACAGACAAACAAAACTGCATTTCCTTACACCAAAACTGAATCTCAGTGCATAACAGCACTGAAACCACCCCCATCTAACAGGTCGCACTTTCTAGCCAAATCTTGGGCCAGGTCGCACTTTTCAGGCCAAAACCTGCGTCCCAGGTCACAGATTTTACCCCAAAAAGTGCGACCTGACCATAATGATGAAGTAGGAGCATTTATTGAGATTTAAAACCCTAATATGAACTTTGAATCCATAAAAAATAAAGAGTGGGATTAGGCCTCTTACCTGCAACTGATGGATCGCGATTCCAACGGTCGGTTTGTTCGCTACGATCGCCGCAAGATTTAGGGCCTTCTCTCCTCTCCACATTCACCACAACTACACAAGCAAATGAATGATTTTAGAGGGAAAGTGCCTTATTAGAAGAAAAACCCCTGTTTTTTCTTTCGCCCGCTGCGACCAAACCGTAGCCCCGTTTCACACACCGTCTACACTGTTAGAAAGCTCTCACCGAGCACTCAAATGGGTATCTGTTAGTTTTTCATGTTTGGATACTTCCCCAGGACGCATTTTGTCCATGAAGGGTCCCTTCATCTCTCCTTCCAATCAGAATTCTTCACTTACAACGCTTGTACTCGGGGCACCACTTTACCTCTTTACTTGGCTTTGTTTGTGTAGATTTTCATCATGAGATACCATATTGTACTCATTTTTTTATGGTCCCCCATTGGACCTTTTCTGTGTGGCAGCACCATCGAGTCGCCCTTGTTTAGAGCATCCGAGTTGAGTCATCATTCGTCATGGAGCCTATCTCGCAGCCCTTTACATTCCACTATAGTCCTCCATCTTTCATCGCTTGGTCCCTCTCTCGTGTTGCACATTATGGCCTTCAGTACCATTGTCACCTATCCTCCCTGATATTGTGTCAGTTGCTGCTAAGCCATTCATGCCCATTATGCTCTAACAAGGGAAGTCGTCCATCCACTACTCAGTGTCCCTCATTTCATTATCATCATTAGTGTCTATATGTTAGTCGCTCTATTATTTTCTCTTGTGCCTTCGTTGGGGTTCCCTTATTGCCTCACCTATGGTGGACCTACTTCTGTCGACATCAGCTCATTTACTCCAGAGGCCAGGTCTAGGGGGCAATGTACCTTGGTTCGAGCTCTTTTCAGCATGATCGTGATCTATACACTTGATGGTCTAGTGATGCATCAGCAGCTATTGGTGATTACCGGGTGTGTGTGAGATGTATCAAACCTCATGAGGGGGTGGTCCTGTAGGTAGCCCCCCACATGCCCAAATGACTTCTTCATTTTAGCCCTTGATGCAGCTCCTCCCATCTCATGATCTTGGCCTCAGCCACTTGCAGCGCCTCTTCGATTTGCATATATCAGTCAGATTTGGCGAGCCCTTCCCCATGTGTAGGGGGCATTTGGGCGTATTTGTATCTCATGTACTAAAATATTATTGTATAAGTCCTTACGGTTATTCCAGGCATAACATGTATGTGGGATCTATCATTCTATTTTTTTGGCTCTTATTAATGCCAACATATTCTTCATAGTTCGGTTCCTTTTTTACTGGACTTCCTATTCTTTGTACTTTGTCTCGGCGGGCATAGGTATGCCTCCCCCGCCGCCTTTAGCACAGGTACCACTTCATAAACTAGAGACTTGTTGCACCTATAAGTCTCGTCTCCTCAGGGTCTAGTCCTTTAGCACATTAGACTACCTTACATTTCTCTCTCTCACTTCCTTCTTGATGTCTAGTGATTGAGTTCTTACAACGTACTTTGGTCATACGATTTGCTCCTAACACTCGTACGTTGGGGGGAAATCTGTTACACCATTTTTTGGTCATCTAACCTATTATTATTAGATAAACCCAAGTACACCATGTAAGACCAATTTTACCCTTAGTAAAATTCCTTTCACCATGTGAAATAACTTATTTGTTTACATTTCCCGGTCATATTTAACCCAAAGCAAGGAAATAAATTAAATAAATCCTTATTTATTTAATTATTTCCTAAGAATAAGTTATTTAAATCATTATTTAAATAATATTCTTCGTTAAATTTCACTAAATCATCCATAAATAGTTAAAT